>OZ024706.1:21449970-21466529 GCA_964016945.1 Microplitis deprimator | reverse complement strand
AATTGCCTCCAGCTAGAGTACAAATGAAGAAGGGCTGTCTTTGTTTTAAGCTAAGCGTGAGCTAGCAAAAAGTCACACTAATTAACAGACACGATCAATACACAATTTTACTGCTATATAGATATACATTAATCCTTGAGTGAATAGATTTCTTTACTCAGAGCAGGAAGGTGCTCGACATTTTTGAAAAATCTACCTTCCAATCTGGCTTCCAGGTGGCATTTTTTATTACTTATAACTAGTGTCGCAACTTTTCCCCGTTTAAAAAGTACTAGGGAAAAAATGAAAATCGGAAAATTTGAAAATTCAAAAGTCGTGATTTTTAATAACGAAGCAGCTAATTTCATGATTACTAATATTTATTCAAAATCCTGCATAGAAAAACAAAGACATACTTATGCTAGAGGCTAACAAGAGAACCCGCCTTAATTATAAAATGAAAGTTATTCGAAAATACTAAATTACGTAAGAGGAAAATTAAATATTTGTCAAATAAATGATAATTATCCCACACATTCAGCAACACATTCAGCCACAAATTATTATCCACTTTCAGCCACACATTATCCCACACATTTTCCCACATATTATCACACACATTCAGCCATAGATTCAGCCACAAATTATTACACACATTTTCCCACATATTACCGCACTCCTTCAGCCACACATTATTCCACACATTTTTCTACACATTTCCCTACACATTCTCTCACACATTTTCCCACACGTTATCCCGCACATTCAGCTAAACAGTATCCCACACATTTTCCCATACATTATCCCACACATTTTCCCACACATTATCCCATATATTTATGCACACATTTTCCCAGATATTTGCCCACACATTCAGCCACACATTTTCCCACACATTGAGTTACTCATTCAGCCACACATTACCCCACACATTTTTCTACACATTCCACCACACATTATCCTACACATTCCCCTCACATCTTCCCCTACATTATCTGCCACATTACCCTACACATTTTCCCACACATTATCCCACACATTCAGCCACAAATTACCCCACACATTATCCCACACACTCAGCCACACATTTTCCCGCACATTTTGCCCTTCATTATCCCATACATTTTCCCCTACATTATCTCACACATTACCCCACACATTTTCCCACACATCTTCCCGCACATTCAGCCTCACATTATCCTACACATTTTGCCCTTCATTATCCTATACATTTTCCCCTACATTATCTCACACATTATCCCACACACTCAGCCACACATTTTCCCGCACATTACTCTACAAATTTTCCCATACAGTCAGTCACACATTTTCCTCCACGTTATCCCAAGCATTATCCAACACATTAAGCTACACATTATCCCACACATTTTCCCGCACATTATTCTACAAAGTTTTCCATACATTCAGTCACACATTTTCCTTCACGTTATCTCACACATTATCCCGCACATTCAGTCACATATTTTCCCATATATGAATCCACACATTCAGCCACACATTACCCCACTTATTTTTCCACACATTATCCCACACATTTTCCCCTACATTATCCCATACATTCAGCCACACATTTTCCCACACATTTAGTTACACATTCAGTCACACATAGTATGAAGCAGCTCGGAGCCACTCACCCCATCTAGTAATAACGAGTTCAGGTGGAAGCGGAATTTCTGGGGTCATTTAATGAAACAGTGCTACCCCTGCTGGATCTTTACGGATGACGGCTTTTGTATATGCGATTATACCATTTGAATTTGCATACGTTTCTCTCATTGTTTCAGCCACTCGATGCAAGCTAATATTTTCTGGCTACAGCATACTTAACGCAATATTTACTAAGTTTTCTATTTCTTCAGCGTTAGCAGTAGGAATACAGCCACAGTAGAGTAAACGCAATATACTAGCTTGGTCCGGAAGAAGAGCAGCAATGACCGCATGAGTAATACATCGACCAAATTTATCAGACGTTTTATCAACTTATGAATAAATTAAATGATTACCGATTTCTTCCCAAAGTTTTTGAAGTTTTGAATCATAGAATAAATCAGCATATGATTTCCTCAAGGTTGTAGCTGAAGGTATTTGCTGACTTGTATACTTTTCTAAAAATCCTCTAAACTTTAAATTGTTTAATGTCTCGAATCGAATGTTGGAAGCCAAAGCGTCTCGGCAAGTTCATAATGAAATGTGCTTGTACGAGATAAACATTGAGATATAGCATCCGCAGTGGGTTGTACAGGTTGAGCTTGACGATCAGCGATAGATTGATGAGTGTTGTTTAATATGTGTTGTTCAATATCACGCCGCGTAACCGAATTCAATTTCATCTTACAAAACATGGAGTAAACAAAATCATTACTAACGTTGAAAGCGCCAGGTTCAATATTTATTTGCTGAACGATGCATTGCCAACAACCAAGAAACGGAAGTCTTGGTCTTGGCATAATTGGTTGAATATGTAATAGTAATCGACAAAAAAATTGATTGCAACAGCAAAAAAACACGTATCACAAAACCACCGGAGAAAAAGAATTTGGAAACTGAGTGAACAAAAACAAAGGTGGTACAGTCGTGATACCACGATAGAAATTAATTTACTACTCTTACGTTATTAACTGTGTTAAATATTTCAGAGGTATTAGAATGATCGAAAGCTTAATTGATTTATTTCATGACAACTGTCAGTTTGATTTTCAAGACTCGAACTTAGCCACGAAACAAATCAAAAACAGTGGAAAGTTTGAACAGAAATATTAATATTATTTTTTATTACTATCCCAAGTCATAATTTTAATCGATGATTGTAAGTACTAGACGTTATAAACGTAAATTCAACCTTTGAAGACGTAAATGGCGGTGAATTAAATTAAATACTTAGTTGACGTATAAAAATGAAAATAAAACTTGCGTAATCGTAAATCGTAGATACAACCGTTCAAAACGTTAAATAAAAAAATTAAACCGTATCGAAAACATTTCATGTCGGAAAAAATCATGTCTAGTAGCCAGGAAACCACAAATAAGAATACGTAGCATCGTTGAAAAAATATTTTGTGGCCTTGCAACAAAAAACTCTACTGACAGCCACTTTCTTGGGCTCCTTTTGGTCTTACAGACTCCTTAGCAGCGTTGAGACAAAAATAAAATTTCCCAGCATCTTTAAACAAATTTTTTGCAGCCTTGCAAGAAGAAACTCTGTTATTAACTACTTTCTTGGGCTCCATTAGGTCTTACAGACTCCCTAGCAGCATTAAGACAAAAATAAAAATTCACAGCATCTTTAAAAAAATATTGTGGGGCTTTACAACAGAAATTTTCCCTGACAGCTACTTTCTCGGGCTCTATTGGGCCTTACAGTCTACCCAGCAGATCTGAGACAAAAATAAAAATTCTCAGCATCTTTAAAAAAATATTTTGGAGCTCTGCAGCAGAAAACTCTTGTGATTGCTACTTTATCGGGCTCCATCGGGACTTACAGATTCCTTAGCAGCATTGAGACAAAAATAAAATTCCTCAGCATTATTAAACAAATGTTCTGCAGCCTTGCAAGAAAAAACTCTGTTATTAACTACTTTCTCGGGCTCCAATAGGTCTTACAGACTCCCTAGCAACTTTGAGAAAAAAATAAAAATTCTCAGCATCTTTAAAAAAATATTTTGGGGCTCTGCAGCAGAAAACTCTTCTGACAGCTACCTTATCGGGCTCCATCGGGACTTACAGACTACCTAGCAGATCTGAGATAAAAATAAGAATTCTCAGCATCTTTAAAAAAATTTTTGGAGCCTTAAACAGCATTTAAAGTGAAGTGGTGCCAATATTTTATTTTTATAAAACACAATCAACATTTTTTTACGTCACATAAAACTGAATGTATTCTCCTTATCTCTCTTTGGATGACGGAGCGTATTACACAGTTGTGTCACACAAATTTGAAATGCTTGATGGCCTATCCATTCTTCGGGTGAAGTTTAAAGCTTCACAAATTCTGTAAAAAATAGTAATAAATAATTTTGTTTGCAGTTCATTAGTGCTATTATCAATGAGATAATAGCATGATTATATATAATTAATCGATTGAATATCAATAGTTAATTAAACTTTGCTTTCTATTCACTTAAAAAAGCAAAGAAATTCCTGTCTACCATAAAAGTAGATCAGTATAAGTGTTGCAAAGTTAACACTTTGCGGCCGAGGCCTGTAAATAGAACGTCAAAGTAGATTCCGGTATTTAAATGATTACGAGACGCTATTTATCTACGAAAATTAGGTTAATGAAACAAGTGTATCAAAAAGTTATTTACTTTGACATGCCTTTAAAATTTTTGGTGGAATAGCTCTCTTAACACCTTTGCCACGACCAGTTATGCTCATTACTAGCAACTCATTCCCAAATACATTTTCTGAAATAAGTCTTGTGAGTTTTCTAGGGTTACTTATGATTTTGATCATTACTTCATAGGATTCATTCGAAACAAACACTCCGCTTTGTGGTAAAATTTCAATTTTAGTATGACTTGAATTTGATGTGGATGCAAGACTATCATTATTTATTTGGTTTTCATCCGTATCGTTAACAATATTGGTATTAATGTTTGTGTTTGAATTAAAATTAGTAGTATTATTCGTAGGTTTGATGTAGTCAGTTAGGTTATTGTCAGTATTGTTAATGTAAATATTATTGTGATCAATGTTCTTGTAGTTCGTCTTATCAGAATTAGTTTGTTTCTTAAATGTAGTGTTAATATCAGTTTGGTCAGGATCAGTAGTATTGTCAGTCATAGTAATGTTACCGTCATTGATATCAGTAGTATCAGTTCATGATTTGTCACAGTCTGTAATATCAGTATCAGTATTGTTATTAAAAGTTTTGGCAATGTCTGTAATATCAGTATCACTAATATTAATGTCCATTTTGTCACAGTTTATGTCGTCAGTATCAGTATTATTAATGCCAGTATTATTATTGAGAGTGTTGTCATAGTTTCTATTATCAGAATCAGCATTTTTTAAAACAGTATTGTCGTTTTCAGTGTTGTCAGTATGAGCATTATTGGTGTCAAAATTTTGAATTTTAGAACCGTCCGTCGTATTCCTAGTATTTCTTTCAAATGAATCCTTATTGACGGTGGATTGAACTTGCCCAATAATAACTCCATCAGTATTGACTTCTAGCGATTCCAACCAATGTTCACTCTCTAAAATTGAATAATTATTTTTATAGTGTGGTAAAAAAGAGTTCAACGAAAAAATTAAATTGTTGACTGCTTAGAAAAAAATTATTACTACACTTCTCACTGTGAAAATTAAAGATTATAACTACAACAAAAAGTTACTAATGTTTGTTGGATTTTTGACAATCACACTTTCAGCTGAATATAACGTATTAAGATCCGCTTAAGTCATTTGAATTTTTCGCATGCAAACACCTGCAAAAGTGTATGCATGTGTGCACTGGCAATCGAACTCAGTCGATGAATCTTGCATATTGATGGGCTTTGGAGACTCAGAAATACACAAATAATATTCGAAGAGTTCGAGAACAACAGGGAGTTCAATTTATAGATCGAAAAAAAGATCCGAAGAATCAGCGCTCATCATGAATCATGAAATAACACAAAATGCAAAGAAATACGAAAAATAACTACTGAGAACGCCAAATCTTATTATTTTGAGCCACTAGTTTACCACGATGGATTTAGTTTTTGTATTCAACGAGACAATAATTAAATTTTGTGTGCTCAATAATTTGCTTCGTCGGAATAATACTGAACGTATTATTTCTTGGCCATAAAATCAGAGCATACATTGTAGATATAAATTTATTGGTTTATTAAGTAATTAATTTGTTGGTCAATTTTATTTATTTATTGGGTAATTGATTAATTAATTTCTTTATTAATTGGTAAAGATGTAATTATAATTTTATATTAGTTTTAACAAATTTCAAATGTCAAAATTTAAAATATAAATATGCATACTGTAAAATATTAACTTAAACTTAATTACATTAAATAATTATTTGTGCTGGATCGGGATGGTGGAAGAAATAATAATTCACTTATTTTGGTGTAATGTCCATATTTAATAAAATTATCACAGATATTAATGTCGAGTACATAGCTGAGCACGAGATTAGTGAACAGAGCACAATTTTACATGAAATTGATTTCATTTGAGTTTTATAAAATTAGACGGCACCATACACGTGAATTAATAGTAATACATTGAGCTCAGAGACGAAATAATTTATAAACAATTGAGAATGCACAGATATAACAATTGTTGTATAATGAAAGTATCATCACAATAAATTTTATGTGACATGTTACATGTACTTTTGAACCGAGCAAGAATTTATAGAGACGAGTCGAGTGCCGAGTCTTGTCGTAAACTGAATGATTTGCAATCACAAATAAAATTTGGTATTTATTTTAGAGATTGACTGCATAACTGGATGGATTGACCGGTGACATCAACCATACCAGCTATCATCGAGCACAAGTAGAATATTTTAGTGATGAGTAATAAGTAAAAGATAATTAGAATGTTTGAATATTAATTATTTGTGATTGCCAAGTCATGTGATAGCGAGTGTATATGTATTTATATATATATATACCGGTAGGTTAGCTTAGCACGCGATCAACGCAAAATGATCATAGAGTTTTATGAGAAAATAAAAGGAGTGACAAAATATAAATGACAAAATTTACCTGATGATTCGGCGAGTATAAATTAAGATGATCTCAATTATATCGTTGAGTAATTATAAAGATGTAGCGTGATGTGCACAGGATTGCGTTGTACTTTACTAACACGTGGTATTCTATCCCATGTGTTGTAGAAAAGTGGTGGTTGCCGCGTAGCTGGCTATCGAGTTGAAATTCCGAGTAGCAGAGGGCGCGTCGATAGCAGCACCTCTGGTAGAGTAAAGTGTGGAGTTATCAAATGTTCTGGCGCGAACATTTGATAATTACGCAACATTCCGCCCGCCATCAGGAACAGAGTTGCTGATTAGAATATTGAGTGACCTTGATGAGTGATGAATGGGTTGTCATTGAGTTAAGCATCTGGTTCTGGAGCAAGTGGCAAGAGTGCGAGTTTTGAGATTGGACGAGTGAGTGTACTGGTGGCAGTTTGAATGGTTACCACTCGAGTGAGATTGTCCTTCCCAGGATGGAGCGCAGTCACTTTGGCCAGTGGCCAGCGAGTCGGTAGAGTTCGTTCATCAGTGAGAAGGACGAGTGAGCCGAGCTTGATGTCATTGTGAGCTTGATGCCACTTGGTACGAGCCAGATGACGTTGAATGTAACTGGTGGGCCAGTGCTTCCAGAAATGTTGGACCCTCTGTTGGATGAATTGCCATCGAGAGAGTCTTGATGCATCTGTATCCACGAGTGACGGTCTGGGATGGCTTTGATTGGTCTCCCAATAAGAAAATGACCTGGAGTAAGTGATGACAGATCGTGAGGATCGTCTGATAGTGTCTACAATGGTCTCGAGTTCAAAATCCCTTCCACTTGCGTTAAAAGGGTCGTAAGTTCTTCAAATGTGAAGGCTGATTCTCCGATCGTGCGAGTTAGATGATGTTTAACTGATTTTACTGCGGCTTCCCATTAACCACCCATATGGGGAGCAGCAGGAGGATTGAAATGCCATGTTATTTGGTGTACAGTGGCCCAATCGAGTAGAGCACTTGAGTCCTGAGTACCTTGAGTGAAGAGTCACTTGGGTTCGGAGTCTGCGCCTTGGAATGTTGTTCCACAGTCGCTTTAGAGTGCTGTGCATACACCCCGACGATGAATAAATCTTCGGAGAGCTGCAATGAAACCTGATGACGAGTAATCACTGACAAAGTCGACATGAACTGCTGATGTGGTTAAGCAGACAAACACACAGATCCAGCCCTTGTATATCCTGGATCCTCGACCCTTCCGTGATCTAATTGATACTGGGACCAGCATAATCAACTCCAGTGTGAGAAAATGGTGGCGCTGGAGTGACACGTTGAGCTGGGAGTTGTCCCATTAATTGCTGAGCTCGAATACCTCGATGACGAGCACAGACGAGACATTTGAGTATATGTGAGCGTACTGGTTGACGCCCACCGATGATCCAATATCGTAAGCGAGTATGTGCGAGTGTGAGTTGAGTACCACCGTGCAGAGTACGCTGATGGGCATCAGAGATGACGAGTCGAGTTAGAGCAGCATCACGAGGTAGAATTGCAGGATACTTATGTTGATCAGAAACTGGAGCATTTTCCAATCTCCCCCCTACTCGGATGATGCCATCGGTGTCTTGGAAGGCCACCAACCGAGCAAATGGGTGATTCTTCGGCCATGATGCTCGTCGTTCGAGTAATTGGAGTTCATAATGAAAGTGAGCACGTTGAGTTTCCTTGATGCAGAATTAGAGTGCGAGATTGATTTCAGCGGATGTGAGTGGACGAGATAATGTTGGTTATGGTAACCTTTGCCTTCTGAGCTTGATGTTGTGGTAGGACCTTGATGAAAACAGCCGCTGCCATCGTCAATTGCGACGCATCGGAAAATCCATGGATCTCTGAGCCGAGTTCGTGGACGAGTGGATCCATCTGGGAATCTTGATGATATGAATCGTGTTGAGTTGAGTTTTAAATGAAATCCATTTCTGAAGTAATTCTGCAGGCAATGGAGTGTCCCAGCCGAGTTTCACAAGCCAAAGTTCCTGCATGAACATTTTGGCTTGAATTATGAGTGGTGATAGGAATCCCAGTGGATCAAAGATCTGAGCAATCTCTGATAAAATTGCACGCTTGGTGCATAGTTGAGTAGAGCACGCCGGTGAGTGCTTGAACGAGAATTGATCTCTATATGAAGACCAGTACATCCCCAAAATTTTGGTGCTGACTTCTGGATCTTCAATCTTGTATTGTTTTATCGCTTCCGCACGATTGAGCTGACGTAATTTTCGATGATTGCTTGCCCATTTTGCGAGTGGAAAGCCGCCCGCCATGCACAGACCCTCGGTGTCATCCGCAACCGCTTGCAATGATTCGAGATCATCTACACCGCCGGAAATGTCGTCGACATACCTTGTTTTGGTGAGTGGCGTGATTGCGAGTGGGAATCGATGTCCTTCATCTTCAACTAATTGAAGCAGAGATCGAACGGCCAGAAATGGAGCCGATTTCGTCCCATAGGTGACAGTGGCAAGTTTAAAGGGAATGATGCGTCCTTCATTGTCAAACCAGAGTATTTGCTGAAGATCCTGGTCCCTTTTATAAACCAGAATTTGTCGATACATTTTGGTAACATCCGTGATGAAGATGAACCGGTGTTGTCTTGAGCTAATGAGTACGTCGAAGATGTTGACTAGTAGTTTCGGTCCTGTGTGCATGATGTCCTTGAGTGAGAGTCCTGAACTGGTTGGTTTAGAGCCATTGAAGACCACACGGATCTTGAATTTGTTGTTGTCTTCCTTCAGTACCCCATGGTGAGGCAGAAAGTATTGAGTTGATGATGGCGATGATGCCACGGGCGCCATGTGCTTGAGTTCGAGATACTCTGCCATGAAATTCATGTAGAGTGTTTTGAGCCGAGTATCATGTTCGAGACGTCGCATGAGATGTTGAAGACAGTGACGCGCTGCTGTGTACGAGTTTCCCAGTTGTCGTGAGTCTAAAAGTAATGGCAGTCTGACAATGTATCTACCATTGCTGTCTCGTGTGTGAGTGTCCCGGAAGTGAGCTTCACAAGCCTCTTCCTCGGGAGTTAGTGAGCGTGAATGAGTTGAAACGATCTCTTCTTGGAGCCAGAACCGAGTTAGCAGGTCCTGGAGATCTTGATCGTGATGATTGGAGACAGCATGATGAATTCTAGGTGGTTTGTTGATCCGAGCATGGACTGGTCCAATGATGATCCAGCCAAAAATTGTGTTTTGGGCGAGTAATCCAGACTTACATTTGATGATCTCACCAATGATGACCTGGCCGTAATAATCTGCTCTAAGGATGACATCCGTTGGGCCAGGAGTTGCAAAATCTGGATCTGCGAGCGTAAGATGCGAGAACTGACCCAAGTCGGCATCTAAGACTTGGTTAGCTGGTAATCGAGACGTTAAACCACTTAGAATGTGAGCCTTCAGAGTGAGTGATTGAGCTGAGTAGCATGAGCGCAGAGTAATACTCACGCATCCTCTAGTGCGGCCAGCTTTAGCTGCACCGATCCCCAGGATAGTGAGGTGCGATCGTGCACGAGTTAATTTTAGCATGTGTATCAATGAATCTGAAACAAAGGATACCTCAGAACCGATATCTAAGAGAATTCGAATCAGAAGAGTACTTAACTTGGTCACGACGTGGACTTGACAAGTTGCGAGTAACGTAGCGTAATGATGAGCTGAAGTACAACCAGTTATTGAATTCTGAATATGCGAGTGATAAGCTGGAGTGCCTTGATCATGAGCATTTTGTGTTTGAGTGTGGGCAAGATTGATTTTTGAGTGCGTTGAGCTCGTAGTGGGCGAGTGCAATTGAGTATCGAGTGCTTGAGTGTCGTGCAGAAGCGCCAATACCTATTGAGTTGAAGCAGGAGCACTCTGAGTAGGATTAAGAGTGATTCCAGAGTGAATCATGGAGTGATGCTGTTGATCACACACCCTGCAGCGGAATTTCGAGTTGCACGACTCGACTCGGTGGTGTCCAAGGCAGTTTGGACATAATCTGGCTTGGATCACCAGCTGAGTTCGTTGGTGTGGCGTTAATTTGCCAAATTGGTCACACCTGAAGAAGTAGTGGTCACCGTGGCACAGGTCACACGGGTACTGTGCTTTGGGCACTTGTGGTTGGCCTCCGGGTGGTATTGGAGTCTCCAACGTCTTCTGGCTGGCAGGCGTAGCCATGCGAGCATGAGCAGTGCCCTAGTGGGCTTTGGAGCTTGAGTGCAAGTTAGAGTGGCTGGATTTCTGTTGATCCCCAGACTTTGTGGTACTCTCCTCGCACCTTTCTTGAGCACGAGCACGTTCAGTCAGGAATTGACGCAGTTGTCGAAGCTTTGGGAACTCCACTGATGCTCCCAATGACAATTCCCAAGACTCGCGAGTTGAGCAGTCGAGTTTGGAGATGATGACATGAGTGAGTAGGTAGCAGTCACCATCTTGAAGGTTCACCTTCTGAGCCAGGAGAGCATTGATCGCTTCGCTAGTTTGATCAACGAGTGAGTAGAGCTGTTTGGATGAGCGTGATGTGAGTGCTGGAAGGTTGACCAGCTTGTCGAGTTGAGCTCCGATGAGTAGTCGAGGTACCTCGTATCGTTTGCAGATAGCACCCCAGGCGAGTACGAAGCTCTCGTTACATATGGATGTGTTGGTGATTGCTTGAGCCGCTTGACCTGTCAGGTATGTCTTCAAATAGTGAAGACGTTCGACATCCTCCAGGCCATCACGATTGATCACGACGGACTTGAACATGTCCCTGAACTCTGGCCACTTTGCATAGTCACAAGAGAATGGAGTGATAATGAGTGGAGCTAGAGTGACGCTACTGTGTGAGCGTTGAGTCGAGTTCTGAGCTTGAGTGGGTTGAGCAGGAGTGTCGAGTGTGTGGATAAGTGTGGACAGGCGAGTGCGAGCTCCCAGGTATGACCTGTATGCTACATCAAAGATGCCATCCTTGATGTACGAGTGCTGCAGAAATTCCTCCGTCGAGTTGACTCCCAGATAGTCGTGGACAACTGAGAATTGCTGCCATTCTTGGGTGAGGATTTCGAGTCGAGCCTTGAGTGATTACGCAACACATACAAACAAAACAACTGAAAATATTAATATTTGGAATGAAAAAATTAAAATAAAGACAAATGAATTAATGAAATGTTAATCATAAAAAATAATTTATACTTCTACTGTTCAGTCACGAGCTTAATTGATTTAAATTAGCTTCGTGTATTTCCGCTAATATCGGGAGCTGCCGAACTCGCTATTGTCCAAAGAGAGTATGGAGCCGGGTAACTTGCTATTTAGGCCCAACACATACAATAGTCTCCCTCAGGACAGTGTCAAGACGCTATGAAAACACGCTACAAGCCGGCCAATCAGATAATTCGTCTTATATTAGCTAGCCAATGATAGAATTCGCTTCATACCAAGAGCTCGGCAGCCAATGAGGAAAATTGTCTATCAACTTCCTGTTGGCGCGCTTTTAAGCCAATGGGAAAATTCGTCGTATGCAGCAAGGCTGCCACGTCAACACCAAGTGTCCAAGACGAATCAACGACGCTTTCATCTACACCGATTCTACAACGTGCTTTGCTACTTACAACCTCGTGTTTTCTGTCATGCTAAAATCTCTTTACTTTGATATGATTGTTCTTGTGCTATAGAACCGCTAAAGTTACGGTAAACTATCTTCAATATTTAGTCAGTAAAATAAGGTTGCTATTTATTGGGAATAAATTTGATCGGTTTTCGCGTGTAATTAATTATAAATTAATTTCGGTGAATATAACCGCTATCGATCACGTGTCGAATTTTATACGTGACTCAATTACAGTTTGCTAGGCTATCGCGTATCTTTCAAGTCGAGTTCGCTATGAATGTTAAGTTTCTTGCAATTTTAAGTGTAAATAGTGTAAATGAAGAACTTATTTATTTATTGATAATATTTGTGTAGTTTTTAATTGTTTAAGAACCTCACGCCTAAACCAGATCCATTTAGTATATTTTCTCAATTTTACATCTACACAGCAGTAATAAAAAAAGTGTCTCTCCAATTGATGTCTAATCAACTCGAAAAAAAGAAAATTCATGTGTTCATCCTCAAGTAATAATTGGGAGGTTAACAAGAGGGTTTACTCTTCCGAGACCAAGGGATTTGCTGTGTACATTGCTGCCTTATATAAAAACGCTCCTTGTTGCCTATTCTCATGGATATGAACAATTTGCATGAGAAAGTCGTTTTCATCTGCTGTGAAATTGACAACTTCGTATGTTGAACCCAAAACCAAACGATTATGGAGACACTCCAAGCTCTATAGACCTCTCCCTCTGATGTGCCGGAAAAGGTATAATCTGGCGACTGAAGACTTAGGGTGCATGTTCCGATTCATATTGATGACTTTGCGTGTCTTGTTATCGAGGTCTCTCAGCACTTTTCGGGCTCATTTAAGGACACCGGAAAAGTAGAAAAGTACCGGGACAGCAAGCATGTTTGTTGCCGAGACTTTGTTTTTTCGAGAAAGCTCTGATGACCAGATTGTCCGGAGTCTCCGCACATACTCGCTGCAGAGAGTCGTTTTGATTTTCGAGATGTCCTGCATAGGACTCCCGTCAATCCCTAGATATTTGTACGACTCTCCGGCGTCAAGATGGTCCATGACGCTCCCATCTACTAACTCGATATCTTCACGCAAATCAGAGCACTTACCCTTCACCAGATTAACGACCGCAAACTTGTTCAACCCAAAAGCCATGCCGACATCTCGGGTATACTCCCCTACAATGTTCAAGGATGTCTGAAGGTGTTCCTCATCAGGGGCATATACCTTCAGATCATCCGTGTAGAGTAAGTGGGTGATCGCATACTTCCGATCAGTTGGTGGGCCCACTGAGTATCCCAGGGTACGGCGTAGGACAACAGATATTGGCAGCAGTGAGATGCAAAACAGCAGAAGGCTCAGGGAATCTCCCTGAAAGACTCCTCGTTTGTAATGTACAAATTCGGTTATACGTTTGTCGTTGCCACATAAAATGTGGAACCGTGTTCGCCAAAGTTGCATCGTTCGCTGAATGCATCCCACTGTATCGCGATTGACCCCAAGGCAATATTATTATTATTATTATTATTATTATTATTATTATAATAATAATTATTATTATTATTATTATTATAATAATAATAATAATAATAATAATAATTATTATTATTATTATTATTATTATTATTATTATTATTTTTTTTTCTTTTTAAGTTAAATGCTCAGGGGGTTATCCCCGGTAGTCCGACTCTACTGAGGGCCTCACCTGAGCGCCAAATCGTTACTGCTGCGATGCTTCATCAACAAGATGATCAGCATGCGCAGCAGGCCAAGTTTGGTTGTCTTAGGAGACGGAGGGATCCGAGAATTACAGCCTTTTGCATCCTCGATGCCAAAAACTCAACTTGCGATGAGCAAGTTGGGATTTTAGCCAATGCAGATACAAAATTCTGTTTCATCCCTCCTAGGACGCCAACAATGAGTACGACAAGCTTGACACGGTAGCCTGGGTAAAGTTTGCCAATTTCAAACAGGAGATCCTGATATATTTCGTGTTTGTGCTCTTCTTTAACCGTGATGTTATATTCAGCTGGAGCTGAAAACTCAATAACATAAATGTTACGAGCGGTTTTATCGAAGAGCACAATATCAGGTTTATTGTGATTTATTTTCCGCGTTGTTGCGAATGGCACGTTCCAATAAATACGGCAACGGTCATTCTCAACAACTTGCGGAATGTCTCCTGGCAAATAAGGCAGCACTGGTGTTTTATCGATACCGTGCGTGTGTCTAAGGTGGTAATAAAGTACTCGCAGAGCAGCATTGTGACGCTGAACGTATGCACTTCTTGCCAGCACAGGACATGCTGACAAGAGATGCATAAGCGTTTCAGGATGTTGCTTACACACCCTACACTGTGTGTCAGGTAGCTGCATCTGGAGCACTTTTGCACGGTATTCGAGAGTGTTAATTACACCATCTTGGCAGGCAAAAATATACCCTTCAGTCTCGGACATCAGGCCAGCTGACTTAAGGAAGGAAAACGTCAGCTGTTCGGACAAGCCATGTTCACGCACGTGTTTAAAGAACACGCTGTGCATTGACTTATCCATGTGTGTACTGAGCAGTTTTTGTTGCTCAGCGTTGCTGATGACCCTCTTGAATTCCTCCTTAGGGAGTTCAATAAGAGGGTTTACTCTTCCGAGACCAAGGGATTTTGCTGCGTACTTTGCTGCCTTATATAAGAACGCTTCCTTATGCGCATTCTCATGCTGATGAACAATTTGCATAAGGAAGTCGTCTTCATCTGCTGTGAAATTGACAACTTCATATGTTAAACCCAAAACCAAACGATCGTGTAGACACTCCAAGCTCTGTAGACCTCTCCCTCCGATGTGCCGGGAAAGGTATAATCTGGTGACTGAAGACTTAGGGTGCATGCTCCGATTTATAGTCATGACTTTGCGTGTCTTGATATCGAGGTCTTTAAGCTCTTTCCGGGCCCATTTAAGGACACCAAAAGAGTAAAGAAGTACCGGGACAGCAAGCATGTTTGTTGCGGAGACTTTGTTCTTTCCGGAAAGTTGTGATGACCAGATTTTCCGGAGTCTCCGCACATACTCGCTGCAGAGAGTCGTTTTGATTTTAGGAAGATTCTGCATAGGACTTCCCTCAATACCTAGATATTTATACAACTCTCCGGCGTCAAGATGGTCAATGACGCTCCCATCTACCAACTCGATATCTTCACGCACATCAGAGCACTTACCCTTCACCAGATTAACGACCGCGCACTTGTCCAACCCAAATGCCATGCCGACATCCCGTGTATACTCCCCTACGATGTTCAAGACTGTCTGAAGGTGTTCCTCATCAGGTGCATATACCTTCAGATCATCCATGTAGAGTAAGTGGGTGATCGAATAACTCCGATCAGTTGGTGGGCCCACTGAGTATCCACGAGTACGGCGTAGCGCAACAGATATTGGCAGCAGTGAGATGCAAAACAGCAGAGGGCTCAGAGAATCTCCCTGAAACACTCCTCTTTTGTACTGTACAACTTCGGTTACACGTTTGTCGTTGCCACATGAAATGTGGAACCGCGTTCGCCAAATGCTGGTATCGTAGTCCAGCCGCAATGCGGCGGACTTTAGATGTAAATGCTTTACGAGCATTTACATACTCAATCACACACTGAATGCGGGAGACGTGTTTCCGGAGATCATCAATCTTCAGTGTTAGCTGCCCAATGCGCCCTCTCATCTTAGCCTCAGGCGAAGAAGTATTCCTTCCTGCTGGAGGTAAGAGTGAGGAGGCACCATCATAGACAGCTTGATTGATGGTGAGCAAAGTAGAGTCCTCCTGAATCCGAGTGGATAGTTCGTGGTTTTCCGTGTCAAGTAGATGTTTTGGGTAGTGTATCTTCTTCGAGATACATACTTGCCGTGTGTCAAAATCATTGTCGGCGTCTTCAAAAGAACGGCGTCTCTCTTGATGTAGCTGTGCTGGAAAAGACAGACGGTAAGATAACCGTCTGTTAGTTAACAGTAATCTTCGTGTTCGCCGGAGATGAGAAGCATAATCACGTAGATGTTGTTGTGAAAAGTTGCTGTGATTGGGATGCATATCGCTCCAGAGAGCATGCATCCTAGCCATGTAGCCTCGCCGCTCCGGTTCACTGTTGTAATAGCACATCAGGAGATCAGCTCGTAATTCCTCCGTCCACCTAAATGCGGTCCGTTGTTCGCCAAGGTCGTCATCATTCGGAATCTCGGTGCTCCGCCCAGCTAGTGGGTAGCCCTCATCCGAGAAGGGCTGGTTGTG
>OZ024706.1:21341279-21449770 GCA_964016945.1 Microplitis deprimator | reverse complement strand
ATAATAAAATGAAAAGAAACCAATAATTATAATTAATCTAACAGTTTCTATTAACGACTGACTTTCATTTATGGATTGAACGAGTATACTCAATCATGCATGATCAAGCCTGAATATTAATTAATATTTTTTACTATTTGCATATAACCGTGAAAGATCAAGGTTGATCATGCATAGCCTTTTCAATCATATCTGCGCCGTGCATGATCATGGATGACAGAGCATGCTCAACCATTGCTTTTCTCGAGGGATTACATCTCTGGATAGAATTATTTTTATCGTATCATGAGCAAGCCTGATCTAGAATGAGTCATACACGACTATGCTTGATTACAAATGAGTTATATATGATCAAGTATGAACCATGTATGGTCGTACATAACAGAGCATGCTCAATCATGACCTTTACTGATATATTATATCTCTGGATATAATTATTTAAAACTTAATGCATGCACAAGCTTCATCTAGAATGAGACATGCATGATCATGCTTGACCACGCATGAGTCATGCTTGATCACGCATGAGTCATGTCTGGTCATGAATGAGTCATGCAGGATCAAGCATAAATAGTGCATGGTCAGACATGAATCATGCATGGTTAGGCATGAATCATGCATGGTTAGGCATGAATCATGCATGGTTAGGCATGAATCATGCATGAATCCTGCATGATCATGCATGATGATTTTTTCCCGGGAATCAATAAAAAATATCATTTATTAACAAGTATAGTGATCGAGTAAGTAGAAATATTCACGAAGTAAAATATTTTAACGTCGGTAAAGAATATCTACACCGGCGGTGGTGTTATTTTAACACCGATCTGGAATATTTACACAGGCGGCGGCGTTATTTTAACACCGGATAATTTTTTTTAACACCGGTACAGAATATTTACACCGGTGGCGGCGTTATATTAACACCACTTTCGGTTAAAATTTTGTGAAAAAATTTTTTCCCGCGTCTTTATCAAATTATGAACTCCAAAATTATATAAAATTTCATAAAATCTTATAAAATTATATCAAATTTCGTATGACAGTGTAAAACCCCATATCTCGATAAATATACTATCTATTGATTCGTGATCACGTACGTTGCTTGGCGCAGTGGATAGCAGCAAGGACTTCAAATCAAAAGGACGTAGGTTCGAGCCCAGCGGTCGCCGGGATTTTTTCGTCAATGAAAATTATAACTAGTCTTTCTCAGTAATGCCTTCATCCATTAGATCAATGTGTAAGATCTAATTGCATTTTTTTTTTTCAAAATCTAATATTTTTTTCAAAAAATTAATGGTGTCTGTAGAATTTCATGATATTTCATGAAATTTTGTAAAATTTTATAAATTTTCATAAAATTTTATCAGGCCATTTTCAGCATAAAATTTCATCAAACTTAATGAATTTTTATAAAATTTTATGAAATTTCATCAAATTTCATGAATTTTGATGAAATTTCATCAGGCTTTTTTTAGCATAAAATTTCATGGAATGTTATTAGTGAAATGTCATGAAAAAATTTTTTCTTGGGCTATTTCACTGTTTTAAGCGGATTGTAACGAAAAAACCAAGAGACAGGTATATCTGGACCAATGATGACCTTCCAAATCCTGACAACGCACATTAAAAATCCAGGGGCTGGGTTGCAACTGGAAAATTCAAAATAGTTAAGAACATGAAAATCGAAGTATAATATTATTGAATTTACGTAAATGAATAAAACTGCAGCAGCCAGCAGTCATTTAGAATGGATGCTGTCCACTATTTAGCTGTTTCAAGTGGACCATTACGTAAAAACAAAGAGACAGTTATGTCTGAACCAATGATGATCTTTAAAGACCTAAGATAACGTAAAAATCAATGTACAATATTGTTTAATCTACCGAAATGAAATAAAATGAAGCAGCCGGGAGTCATTCCGAATGGATGCAGTCCAGTATTTCGCTGTTTCAAGTGGATTGTAACGTAAAAACAAAGTGACAGGTATGACTGGCGCAATGATTAACTGAAATAATTGAATAGTTAAGACCCTAGCGAACTCGGTTACACCGAAAAAATATCTAAAACATATCTGGTATTTGAGTATTATTTTGGCGTGTTTTCAGTAGAATTCTAAAAGTATACTCAAATTACACTCATCCATAACAATAATTTAGATGTTTATTAAAAATTTATACCGAAGTTATTCTGAAATAAAAAAATAATTTCTTCTAAAACGGTGTATTTAATGTATTTAAGTATATAAGTTGAATAATTTATTTATATGTTTTTTCAATAAAAAATTAAAAAAAAAAAAGGCGATAATTGACTGAGGTTTCGAACTCGTGACTTATTCTTTGAGAGTCTCGTGAAGTTCTCATGGCGCTGTCACAGGTCTTGATGATGCAAACAAGTATATTTTTATTTATGGTTGGTTTTTTTATGCATTATATTTGTGTTAACTATCTATACTGATATTGCAATAGAATCAAACAAGTAATAAATTAATTATCATTGTAGGTCTATTAAATCTAAACAGAAATATTTCCTTTAACACTGAAATTTTTTTAACTTTGGTAAAAAAAAAAAAAACATAGAAGAAGTAAATAAGTAAATCAATAATTAAATTATTATGAAGACAATTTTTAAACTATTTACTACTAAAAAGCATTATAATACTAAACACTTAATTGAAATAGTATTTTTAAATTCTTCTATGAAATCAATAAAGATTTATTTACTTCAAACTTCAAAGAAACATTTTTCCTTTTTCTCAGGTAAAGACTTATATAGAAAGATATGGTCTTCAGCCTCTCTGATTCCGGTATAATTTGAGTATATATCGTGCTTGAAATAAATTTTTTTCAGTATCATTCGAGTATTAAAAATTGAAAAACATACGCAAAACATAAGACGATTTGAGTATAATCTGGGTATGAATTGGGTATAATTCTTAAAACATACCGAAATATTTAACAATTTTTACTATACCGGAAATTAACCCAAAAGAAACTTAAATTTTCGGTATAAACAAATTAGCTCGGGGAACATAAAAATCGAAGTATAATATTACTGAAACGGAAGCAGCCAGGAGTCATTCGGAACGGATGAAGTACACTATTTCGCTGTTTTAAAAGGATTCTACCGAAAAAACGAAGAAACAGGTATGTTCAGAACGATGATGATTTTTAAGCCCTGACAACACGCATTAAACATCCAATCGCTGAATTGCAACTGGAAAATTTAAAATAGTAGAGAACACAACAATAGAAGTCCGGAGTCTCGGCAGTGTCTCGCGCCAAGTACACCTTTAAACACATATGTGTATGCGTGTACATACTCTATTCCCGAGTCAGATGCCTGTTTAACCTCATTCGTATTTCAAATTGGTAATTATTAATAAATATGGCATATTTTCATATTTTATCGGTTTACTTATTAATAATTATCTTATTACTAACGAATTTACTCATAATTTGCGTAATATCATGATCTAATGAAAAAACAAAACTTTAAAAATTTCTCTTGCACCGCTTAGTGATCCACAAAAAAGAACTTGGATTTTTGTCGAATTTTCGCCTTTCAGCTAACTTCATATCATAGCATGACATGAAAGTTGCTGGCTCAAATTATTTTTTAAAGAAATGTCCTCAGGTCAGCAACTTAACAAAATTACATTTCTATAGTGTATATTTTATGGTGTGTTTGGGGATCCTCCACCCCGGCGCACTGGAGTGCCTGCCATTCACCCGGAAAAATTAAAATCCGTAATTAAATAATTAAAAAAAAGTGAATAACCAATAAAAAAAAAATGTATGAATTATCAAGTGTGCTGATTAAAAAGAAATTTAAGTCAACAAATCTTAGTATCTTGATTTTATAAGATTTCATACAATTTTAAAAAAATTTATGAAAGCATACCAAGAACTCCTTGGAATCTCGATAACAATTATGTAAAACTTCATGAATTTTTGTCTCCTTTTACAAAATTTTATCAAATTTCATAAAATATTATGAAAAGTATCTCATGGTTTCCATATACAATGTCATGGAATTTTTTTAAATTTTATAAATTCTTATAAAATTTTATATAATTATAATAGTACAATTTTATAAAAATTCATGAAAATATTCTTTCCCGTGTTATTATATCGCGTTACAGATGCCATAAGGGCGTATACTCGCAAAATATACCGCAGATAAGCCATGAGGGCATTTAAAATTTTTTTTTTCGGAAATTGACTTAATTGTGTTCTGTAAGTATAATAGAGACGAAAAAAATTTAGTGTCCGGAACCATCGTGATTGTGACCTAAAAGTATAAGAATGATAAAAAACGTTCGAACTTAGGAAAATTTTTTTTGTTAGTTAAATAAAAGTTTTAATTTTGAAAAAAAAAAAAAAAAATAAAAAAAATAATTTTTTTTAAAGATAAAGAAAAAACAAAATGTTGAAAAAAATTTTCTTTGGATAGCATTAACTTTTAGAACATAATTACGTCGATTTCCGGAAAATAATCTTTTTTATACACCGGTACCAACGCCGGGAGCCATAAGGGCGTATAAAAAAAATTTGAATTTTGGAAACAAATTTTTTTGTCTGTTATACTTATAAAATGTAATTACGTCAATTCTTGAAAAAAAGAAAATTTTATACACCCTCACGGCATCTGTAACGAGGTATGTTATATACCTCGTTATGAAATTATCAGTTCCTCCAAAATTATATAAAATTTTATAAAATTATATCAAATTTCGTATGAAAGTTTAAAACTCCATATCTCGATAGATATACTATCTATTTATTCGCGATCACGTACGTGACTTGGCGCAGTGGATAGCCGCAAAGACTTCAAATCGAAAGGACGTAGGTTCGAGCCCAGCAGTCGCCAGGATTTTTTCGTCAATAAAAAATATAATTAGTCTTTCAGTAATGTTTCCATCCATTAGATCCATGTGTAAGATCTGATTGCAATTTTTCTTTCAAAATCTAATATTTTTTTTGAAATATTATTGGTGACTGTAAAATTTTATAAATTTTCATAAAATTTTATCAGGCCATTTTCAGCATAAAATTTTATAAAACTTTATGAATTTTTATAAAATTTTATGAAATTTCATCAAATTTCATGAATTTTGATGAAATTTCATCAGGCCATTTCCAGCGAAAAATTTCATAAAATTTCATTATGATTTCGCACACTAAATTTTTTTCGTCTATACTTACAGAACATAATTAAGTCAATTACCGAAAAAAAAAATTTTATTTGCCCTCATGGCTTATCTGCGTATATTTTGCAGGTATACGCCCTTATGGCATCTGTAACGCAATATAATAACACGGGAAAGAATATTTTCATGAAATTTTATAAAATTGTACTATTATAATTATATAAAATTTTATATGAATTTATAAAATTTAAAAAAATTTCATGAAATTGTATATGGAAACCATAAGATAGTTTTCATAATATTTCATGAAATTTGATAAAATTTTGTAAAAGGAGACAAAAATTCATGAAGTTTTACGAAATTGTTATCAAGATTCCAAGGAGTTATTGGTATGTTTTCATAAATTTTTTTAAAATTTTATGAAATCTTATAAAATTGTATAAAATTGCATTAAATTATATAAAATATCATAAAAATTCTACATATTCACTATCAAGATCCAAAAAAGTATTGTAAAAAATTTTTTTCAATTTCTAAAATTTCTTGAAATTCTATGAATATTATCTCTTGGTTCCTATTTAATTTTAAAAATATTTTTAAAAATTAAATAGGAACCAAGAGATAATATTCATAGAATTTCACATAATTTAATGAAATTCTGTAACATTTCGTGTAAGGCCAAAACTTCAATTATGTAAAATTACACGAAGTTTTATAGAATTTTATAATATTTCATAAGACTTCATATAATTTAATGGAATTTTATAAAAATATATAAAATTTTATACCACTAAGTCCTTGGAATCTTTATAACAATTGTGTAAAATTTTATGAATTTTAATGAAATTTTATAAAACTTTATCAAGTTTTACAAAAATTTATGGAATTATTCAACCCTTTATGAAATTTTACAAAAAGAAGATTTGGCCTTTCACGAAATTTCACAAAATTTTATGAAATTTCACAAAATTATATGAAATAGTGCAAAATTTTATGCGATTTTTTTCCAAATTTTATGAAATTTTGTAAAACTGTAAAATTTCACAAAAATATATAAAATATCATACCAATAACTTCTTGGTCTCTCAATAACAATTATAAAAACTTTATAAATTTTCATAAAATTATATAGAATTTTATAAAATTATATATAATTGCATAAAGTTTTATGAAACTTTATAAAATTTCACAGTATTTCACCAAATTTAATTAGCATAATTTCATAAAATTTGTTAAAATTTTTTTGGAATTTTATCAAATTTTATAAAACTTCATGAGATTTCATAAAATTTCATGAAAAAATTTGTTGCCGGGTATATTCTTATTTATTTGATAAATATAAGAGCATAATAAATTTTTGCAAGAGTTATCATCAACTTAACGACAAGCTGCTGCCAATTATGAGATATTCCTACTTTTGACTAAAACATAAGTATAATTTGAATTACAAGTTGTTTTAAATCGACAATCAACTTTTAAAGCCAAGCTGACAGGAAGTGTTGACGAAAAGTTTTGGAATGAAACTGAAGAGAAAAAGTTATTTTGAATAGGCACTGATAGCAACTTTGATTGCAAATTGACGGAAAACTACTACCGGAATTTGATGTAAAATTGACTGTAAAGAGGTGTCGTTTAATAAGTTGACGTCAACTTTCCTATAACTTCCTGTCAAATTGAAAATAACTGTTATTTTTCGGCCACTTCTTGGCAACTTTTCCTCTCAACTTACCCTAATAACCAGACATTGCTCTACAAATTTTGCAGTGGAACATTTACGGGTAACTTAACGAGAAAGTTTCTGGCAAACCATGGCTGGATAATACTTTCCTTCAAGTTGGCTTCAGAGTACGGCAGTAGCTTGAATGTAACTTGACAGAAAAACATACCGTCAATTTGAAGTTAAACTTTCAATCAACTGAACGTCATTGTCTGACGTTAATACTTGTAATCAAATTAAATAGAAAGTTGCAGACAATTTACTGTCAACTGAAAGGTAACTGCTTGCTCTCCAACACTTTCCTTCGAGTTACCTTTAAAGTATGGCAGTAGCTTGTAGTTAACTTATGGTTAGGGTGGCTATCAGGGTATCTTTCAAAAATGGCAGTCGATAATTGTAGGAATATCTTATAGTTGACAAAAACTTGTCATCAAATTGCCGGAAACTTTCACTGATTTAAAATTGCCAGATCAGTACGCATCAATTAAATAATTAAATAATATTTCAAATTGACTCTAACAACGCATACCAAGTACGGTCAAGTATTTTTTTTTAATTTTTAAAAAACTAAGTTTCGTGGTGTTCTTGTGATTTCAGACTTTTTTGTAAAAATATAACTTTCAAAGC
This sequence comes from Microplitis deprimator, assembly GCA_964016945.1. NCBI lineage: Eukaryota > Metazoa > Arthropoda > Insecta > Hymenoptera > Braconidae > Microplitis > Microplitis deprimator. The sequence goes on along the minus strand of OZ024706.1, from coordinate 21,442,274 downwards.
AGACTGGTATCAATGTATGCGCATTGAACGTGTACTTGGCGCAACTTGATACGAAGAATCTGTTTTTGGGGGCGATATAATGTTATTAAATCCACGAAAATAAAAAAAACTGAAGCAGCCGGGAGTCATTCGGAATGGATGCAGTCTACTGTTCCGCTGGCTTAAGCGCATTGCGGCAGAAAAACGATGAGATTGGTATCTCTGCACCAATGATGATCTTTGAGTGTTGACAACGCACATTAAACATTCAATCGCTAGGTTGCAATTGAAAAATTTAAAATAGTAGAGAACATAAAAAACAACGAATAATATCATGGAATCCACGCAAATGAAAAAAACTGAAGCAGCCGGGAGTCATTCGAGTGGATGGAGTACACTTTTTTGCTGTTTCCAGCGCATTGCAGCAGAAAAACAGAGAGATTGCTATGTCCGGACCAATAATGATACTTCAAATCCTGACAACGCAAATTAAACAATCAATGGCTGGGTTGCAATTGGAAAATTTAAAATAGTAGAGAACACAAAAATCGATGTATAATATCATTGAATCCGCGAAAATGAAGAAAACTGAAGCAGCCGGGAGTCATTCGGAATGGACGCAGTCCACTATGCCGCTGTGTCAAAAGGATTGTACCAAAAATCCGAAGAGACTGGTATGTCTAGAACGATGATGATCTTTTAAGACCTGACAACACGCATTAAACATCCATTCGCTGGGTTGCTCTGAAAAATTCAGAATAGTCAAAAACATATCAATCAATGTCTATTATTATTGAATCCACGCAAATGAAAAAAACTGAAACAGCCGAGATTCATTCGGAACAGATAAAGTCCACTAATCTGCTGTTTCAAGCGCATCGTACCGAAAAAACGAAGAGACAGGTATGTCTGGACCAATGACGATCTTTTAATTACTAACAACGTACATAAAATATCCAACGACTCGGTTGCAATTAGAAAATTGAAAATAGTATAGAAGATGGAAATCGATGCAATAATATTATTGAATCTACGCGGATAAAATAAAATGAAGCAGCCGAGAGTCGTTCGGAATGGATGCATTCCACTATTTCTTCGATTCAAGCACATAGTACCGTAAAAAAAGTGAGATAGGTATGTCTGGACCAATGATGATCTTTCGAGTCCTGACAAAGCACATTAAACAATCAATGGCTGGAATGCAATTGGCAAATTTAAAATCGAAAAGAACATATAAATCAATGCATAAGACTATTGAATCGACAAAAATGAGTAAAACTGAAGCAGCCAGAAGTCATTCGGAATGGATGCAGTCCACTATTTCGTTGTTCCAAGCGCATTGCAGCAGAATAACAGAAAGTTTGATATGTTTGGAACAATGATGATCTTTGAAGTGCTGACGACGCACATTAAACATCCAATAGCTGAGTTGCAATCGGAAAATTAAAAATAGTAGAGAACACAATAGTTGATGTATATATGATTGAATCCATAAAAATGACTAGAAGTAAAGCAGCTGGGAATCCATCGAAATTGATGCAGTCTACTGGTTCACTGCATCACGCGAATCGTACCAAAAAAACAAAGAGACAGTTATATCTGAAACATTGATGATCTTTCAAGTCCTGACAACGCACATTAAACATCCAATGGCACGGTTGCGATTCGAAAATTGAATATAGTAAAGAACATAGTAATCGATGCGTAATATTATTGATTCCACGGAAATAAGAAAAACTGAAGCAGCCGGGAATAATTCGGAATGGATGCAGTCCACTATTTTGTTGTTTCCAGCGGATCGTACCAAAAAACAAACAGAAGGGTAGGTCCGGACCAATTATGATCTTTTGAGTGCTGACAACGCACATTAAAGATTCAATCGCTGGGTTAGTCTGGAAAATTCAGAATAGTCGAGAACATAATAATCGATGTATATTATTATTGAATCCACGAAAATGACTTAAAGTGAAGCAGCCGGGAGTCATTCGGATAGGATGCAGTCCACTGTTTCGCTGTTTCAAGCGCATTGCATCAGAATAACGAAGAGACAGTTATGTCCGAACCAATGATGATCTTTCAAATTCTGCCAACGCACATTAAACATCTAATAGCTCGGTTGCAATGGGAAAATTTAAAATAGTAGAAAACACAATAATCAATATATAATATTATTGAATCCACGCAAATGAAAAAAAAATTAAGGAGCCGGAAGTCATTCGGAATAGATGCAGTCCACTGTTTTGCTGTTTCACACAAATCGTACCAAAAAAACGAAGAGACATTGAGACAATGTGAATTGTCTTCATCGTCCTCAGCCTTGCGGTTCCCGTTTTTCTCCGTCTCGTTGCCGTCTGAATCTGTACGTCATAGTGCCATGGTCACATGACTTATTTTCACGTCGACGCATGTCCGTGAGGGTGTAGTGGGGACAGAGTTCAGAGGCGAGTCCCAGGCCCTCAATTATCGGTCAATCACTTCGATCCTGGATCAATTAGCGTTTAGACGTGTTTTTCTATTACTATCAAATTGCAATAAGTATTCTGTATTAATTAAGTTACGTTATCTTCTACTAATACTCTGTCAATTTTACTGATAATATTATTTCATTATTTCTTATTGATTATTATAAATCGAGTTTAAATACAATTATTATTACTGTACGTTACCGGCAATATACTTGCAATACTAAAGAATTGTTAAGATTAAATAATAAATTCAGTGTTATAATTGCGTGATCCCACGTGGAGGGTCATTGTATATACAGCGTATTCCAGGATATTCCTGATATTGTTATTTACGGAAGCGTTATTATAAGTACTTGAACTTTGTTATAATTGACAATAAACTTGCACATTTTTCTGATCAATTCCTTAATTCTATCTATCACTGTTCATCCTAACTAAGTCCTAATTTACTGGTAAGATTCTCAGTAAGAATAATAAAATATTACTAACTAAGTCATAATTGATGAGTCAATCATCAATAAGAAATTTATTTATAAGTTATAAGCCGTGAGGTGAGTTAATAAGTTTTTAATATACGTTGCCGAGTTTGAATAAGTGCGGGTCTTTGCTTTGCAAGAACCTTAGCCCATTGCTCTGTCCAAGAAAAATAAAATTTGTTAGAGGCCAGCCTAAGCCAGGGTTCAACCTGCGAATTCTGGTGGCTGCTGGTAAAAATCGTAAAGAGAAAAGCGATTTGTCTCAACTGGCGCTCGAACAGGGACTTTGCAGTAGTTTAAACGGGCAATGAAAAATTTTATTGATTTTTCTCATGGCTTTACGGTAGAAAAAAATTTTATAAAAATCTACAGTAGTAATTCTTAAAAAATTTTTCTTACCAGTATTAAATTTTTTTATCCTGTTACATTCATGATTCCATAATTCATTATCAGCATCTCACATTTTTAATATTTAATTATTTTATTTAAAATCCTTAATTATTTCCGAATTTTTTTTTCTATTAGTTATATGAAATAAAATAAAATTTGTCATTGTAATATTGTGTGCCGGTCTCGTTCCCAGAAGTATTTTGTTATATTTTGACCTTGAGCGTATACTAGCTACACGCGTCGTAATCCGAGACGCTAGTATTTATTTTCTTTACAGTTTACGATCTTTTACTTACGTACAAAGACAACCCAAAGTAAATAATAAAAATAAATACTTAAAATATTAAAATAAAACTTTCGTTCGAATATTTTCTAAGTGTAGTGAAGAAATTTATTACTTTCTTTACAACACAAAAGATTAGTATATTCGTTTCCGGTCTAAAATAAAATATCTTTTGCTCGAAAAAAAAAAAAAAAAAAATTTGTTCTCAGATTAACTAAGTACTTAAATAAATTATCAACATAATCTTTGCAGTAATAAACAAAAATTTTACTTGTCATTGAAAATTTTAATAACCAAAAGAAATCATTAACTATTTGTCATCAAGAATTTCAACAACTTAAATAAATTATTAAATTATAAGTAAATAACCTTTACAGCTTAGAAAAGATTTAATTGTAACAAATCTTGAGTAAATAAATCCACTTATAAACTGACAAGATTATTATCAGCTCGGATTAAGTAAAATTATCAATAATTAAAATTTTACCATTTATTATTTTGTAAAGAAATTACTAAGACAATTTTCCCGCCAAAATGCCGTTACCGAGAACGCCGATCCCGCAATCATTTCTTTCAGTCACTTCAGCTAAGAATTCCGACAATCTTTTACATTTCTCTACTACGTCGAGCGCGGTAATCGCAAGTACGATCGCAATAGAAGATCTTGTGGATCTTACGAATAACGATGACGTACTCAACAGTACTCTATGCACCCAAAGTCAAGTTGTAAATCATAATAATAATATTTCTACTACCCGTTCGGGCGGTAACGTGAGTGTTCACCCTCACAATGTTAGTGGGGTTGTACCAATCTCAGAGTCTCAAAATACGACCTCCGTCGCCGTATTGCAAAACGTAGTTTCGGGCTTACAGACGGAAATTGAAGCTTTGCGGGCCGAACGTCAACATTTGCTTCGTATATCAAGTACGGTCTTGCGACCACCAGGTGCCCAATTACCACCTTCAAATTTTCGGCCAGACGCGTGAAGCATGTGGATGCCGAGAGAGTTATTCCTTGTTGCCACTGTGACGTCACAAGCTGCGAATCCCCTCTCTAGCCAAATCATCTCACATCGACATGCACCCATTCCGGCAACGCAAGCGAGCGGACAGCAGTTCGCCATGCCTGGCTTACCTGCGCGTGAACCGTACGCGCACACTACGGTCCCACCACCAATTCACACGTTACCGTTGCACATGAATACTCAGCCGACACTCTCGTATACATACACACATCCACCTAGCAGTAATAATGTACCTGCATATACAAATACACACTCACAAGCCTCATTGGCACATACATATCCACATGCACAGCCGTCAGTCTGGTATAATACCTATACAGTTCCAGCAGGAAACTCGAACATGAGTGGGTCTAATTCTATGCGGTTGTACGATCTTACTCGTCTTGTTAAATCCTGGAGTATCTCGTTTCTGTCTCGTGATCGATCTTCTCCAATCGACGCAAAGAAATACTTAAAATTAATTGAGCAGCGGATGGTCAGCAATGAAATTTCTCTCGACAATTTTCACGCAGTTGTAACTAATACACTCAACGGCGACGTACTCGAGTGGTCTTACCAGAACGAGGGCTTGTTTCACAGTTGGGTTACATTCAAGGAATATTTTAAAATTTGGCAGGTTCAACAAACAGACGAGGCAGTGTCGCAGGAGATTTACTCGGCCAAACAACGCAATGACGAGACAGGAGTTGCATTTATTAACCGTATGCAAGGTGCATTCGCGAAACTAGAGGACCCGTTACCTCAAACAAAACAAATTAGAATTATAACTTCACGATTTAATTCTCATTTTCTACAAAAGTTCTCAGATGCGACAATTATGACGTATGCCGAATTATATACGCGGGTCAGTGCTTGACAGCCAACGGCTGATGCACTGAACCCTCACTTCAAAATTCATAAAGAAAGTAATAGTAGAATCAAGACTCGTAGTCAACTAAATTCTATTAAAGTTCCTGAAATCGATCAATTGAACAGTATGGAGACATTGCAGTCGCCCACTTCACCAAATAATAATTTTCCTAGTAATAATTTTAATAGAAATAATAATTTTAATAGAAATAATAATTTCAATAGAGATAATAATTTTGAAAGAAATAAAAATTTCAACAATTTTCAAAATTCACAGAATCCTGATTCACAAGTTAAAAATTCAAATTTTGAGTCTTCAACTTTATTAAATAATTTTGAGTCTATGATGAAAACTATCTTAGAAAAATTAGATCAAACTACTGTAAAAACATCACCGGTAAAAGTCACCCCTGTCAATTCAACTCAAGTATCACAAAATAATGCAACTAAAGCTCCTGTTTGCGGTCGTTGTGGGAGAATTGGTCACGTTGCCGAGGTTTGTTGTGGACCTGTAACTGATGAGTTGCGTATCAAGGCAGGGTTGCCTCTTCGTCCACGTCCTCCGAGTCCAAAAAACGCGTAAGCGCCCTGGTAGACACCAATCACGTTACCAGGGCTTCTGTATCAACTAACAATTCGATTAATTCCATTGTAGATGATGACGATAAACTTGACTCGTCTACATTAAATCCTGAGGCTCCTGAATTCGTTATTAGTCGTGGAAAATTCTTTTTGAATTATCCTATTGCTGCTGATGCTCCCAAAATGGTCGGTAACGTTTCAGAAAATCTCGACGTCGATTTAATTGATTTCACATCTCCTCTCGATCAAATTACTGATAAGTTGGCGGATGCATAGTCCAATTGGGAGACAAGTTCGGAAGCTTCACAGCAAATTAAAAATATTAAGAAGCCAAAAGTTAAAAACTCTATAAAAACTTTAAAATCAAAACTTAAAAAATCTATAACTTCGACATGTAATTTTAAAAATAAAATCCATAAAAGTCAATTAAATTCTCCGATAAAAAATTCATTACTGTGAAATTGAAGAACGGCAACAAGCTACCGTCATCAAGCCTGATAATCACTTGGAGACATATGATATCCCTCTCTGTGATCTAAGGGAGGATACTAGTCCTTTTCATGACTCAGAAATTGATGAGTATCGCTCCGATTCGAGTGAAGAACTTGCCTATGCTCCAAAATTTACTATACAAATGAACTCGGATAATAAACAAAGTACATTACTGCCAATGCTCAGTAATGATAATCGATTCAGCCGTATGACTTCTTCAGCCAGTCTCAAAGCTCCTTCAACAGTAAGCCGCATGATTGCTAATATTTTTATCGGTAAATACGAACTTGAAGTATTACTGGACAGTGGGAGTGAGCGCAGTTATATTTCTGAGATTGCTTACGAACAAATCAAGGAATATCAATTGCAAGACCTCACACCTGATCCCACTAGTACTCATGGAGTAACTATGGCTAACTCTAAGTATACGCAAACACGTGGTGGAGCCCCATTTAAAATTCAACTTGACGGTCACGATATCATCACTTGATTAAGTGTTTTATCTGAATTGTCTACTCCAGTAATCCTTGGTCTTGATTTCTGGCAACTAGCAGATATCCAAGTAAATTCCAAGGAGAGTACTTGGAAATTAAATATCAGTAATGTGATTCATTCATTTTTCTCTCGATCCGGATTTACTACTCAAGCATCATTAAATGTACTGTCGTCAGCTGAACGTGTTGATCTCGAAAATTTTTTATCCAGAGAATTTGAGAAGGATAAACAAGTCCAGTTGGGTTTAACACACGTCGTACAACATCGTATTGAATTAACAGCTGAGACTCCAGTACGCACCAATCATTATCGAAGAAGTCCACCAGTAATAAAAGCAATGCATGACATAGTAGATGAATTGCTCGCGAAGGGTTATATTCAGCCTTCGATTAGTGCTTGGGCGAGTTCACCAGTAATAGTATCAAAGAAAAACAATACTTGGCGCATGTGTATTGACTACCGACCACTTAACAGAGTAACGAAAAAATCTGCTTATCCGTTACCGATTATGCACCGCATTTTATCAAGTCTTCAAGATGCTAAAGTAATTTCAGTACTTGATGTCAGTGATGCTTTCCATCACGTCCTAGTTGAACCAAATAGCCGACAATATACAGCATTTTGTGTGGATGGACGAGGTTTATTTGAATGGATCCGTATGCCATTTGGCCTGACAAATGCACCCGGTTATCAAGAAGTTTCCGACACAGTACGTCGAGGAATTATCGAGTCGTTAAAAACACAATTTTCTCATATTCCAGCTGAAAATAAAATTTTCGCTTACCTCGACGATTGGATCATTATCAGTGATGACTTAAAAGAACACTAAATTCTTCTTCGAGCCGTTTTTGAAGGATTCCGCAAGGCGGGAATAAAGATGAATGAAGAAAAAAGTCATTTCGGTTGCTCTGAAGTTTATTTTCTGGGCTTTATAATTAATGAAGAGGGTCTGAAACCCGATCCAGCTCGACTGGAACCAATTGCGGACTACAAACGACCTACCAACCGTAAGGAACTGCGAAAATTTAATGGATTAGTTAACTGGTACCATAAACATCTTAAAAATGTCGCGCAAGTTCAAGGTCCCTTGAACAAATTGACCAGTACTCGAGTCCCATGGGAATGGACAGATGTTAAAGAAAAAGCTTTTGCGGAAACGAAAGAAGCTCTGTTAAAAGCTGCAACATTATCACTACCACGTCCAGACTTGCCTTACCGCTTATACACTGATGCCAGCAACACTGGGTTAGGTTTTGTCTTAACTCAGTATAACTCAGAACATGATCGAGAAAATTTAATTATCTGTTTGAGTCGACCATGAAATAAAGCAGAAATAAACTACACAACAACTGAGAAGGAGTGCCTTGCTGTTGTTTGGTCCTTACGGAAATTACGAGGCTACATCGAAGGTTTGTCAGTCACTGTATACACTGATCATTCCGCATTGAAATGGCTTCATTCGTTAAAAGATCCGGCAGGTAGATTGGCCAGGTGGGCTATTGACATTTCTGCTTATGATATCGAGGTTGTTCATTGTCGAGGTACACAAAATGAAGCTCCAGATGCACTTTCGCGTCGATATGAAGAACCAGATACTGCTGATTTATTTGTTCCAGATTCCAATCCTTCATTGCTGTGTGTAATTGCGCAAATTTCCGCTTGGTATGACGAAAAAATCCGCGTAGTCCAAAAATATCCTGAGAATTATCGTGATTGGAAATACGAGAATGAAAAATTGTATTTTTATCGTCCATTAGCTGTCAAGGAAATACTTGGTGAATTAAATCCTTGGAAAATCGTTCTGAGTCTGAAATTCCCCAGCTATCGAGAAGGCACTCTGTGAGGCTCAGTCGGGTCATCTTGGAATTGACGAAACTTATCAACAGATACGAGATAATTTTTATTGGCCAGGAATGTTTAAAGATGTTTCATCTTACGTTTCAGCCTGTGAGACTTGTATAATGACCAAAAGTGACCAGACGAAACCACAAGGATACATAGGAACGAGACCACCAACTCAGCCTTGGTCTATCATTTCGATTGACACAATTGGCCCATATACTCGTTCAACTATGGGAAATCAATATGCTCTCGTCATCGAAGATCTCTATACTCGTTATCTCGAAATCTTTCCTTTAAAACAACAATCTGGTAAACTCATAAAACATCACCTGACGGGTGTTTTTAATCATTGGGGCCCTCCTTGTCAAATTATTTCAGATAATGGCAAAGAATTTATAAACAAAGACATAATTAATTTAATCAGTCAATTTAATATAAAATTTACACCAACTCCTATCGGTCACCCTTGCGCAAATCCCGTCGAACGCTGTAATCGTACAATTAAACCCATGATTGTTGCGTTTACGAGTAAAAATCAAAAAGATTGGGATGAACATCTTGACGATTTAAAATTCGCGTATAATACCTCAGTACACACTGCTTTGGGTGTATCTCCATTTTATTTAAATCACGGACGTGACGCACGGCTAATTAACGACACTGACCCTCTCGAAAATCTAGATGTATCTGACGTTACCGTTTGGCAAGCCCGAATGGATCGTGTAGTTGAACTGAGACATTTTGATGAGCAAAATATGTTGAAAGCTCGAGAACGTACGCGTAAACAACACGAACAAAAATTTTCCGATATTCCCATCGATTTAAAAATCGGTGACCCACTTTACTATCTAAATAAAAAATTAAGTGAAAAAGTTGATGGCTATAGTGCTAAATTAGCACCAAAATATTCAGGACCTGCTATTTTCTCTAAAATTTTAAGTCCTCTAGTAGTTGAATTACAAGATAATGCCGGTAACGATATTGGCACATATTATTACAATGACTTAAAAATTCCTAGACGGTCTCGAAGACGTAACTGATTACTTTCGATTTATTTCAGATTATTATCAAACATCATGAAAGTAAAAATATTTGGAGACTCGGGATCAGATACTGAAACTCAGTATCATGAATCAGAGAGTGAGGTATCTGGTACTGAGATACTATCAACTCATCCAGTCATTTCATCACCCAATTCATTCTCACTTACACCAAACATTGTTACGACGTTCACACCTGAGTTATCATCTACTGCTGAGGCTGTACCACCAACTTCGTCACCAACTGTACCAATAATGGCTGCATCAACATCGTCACCGAATTGGTTTACGGGATCCCATTTTTCATCACCGCTGTGGCAAACTACCATGGATTTGGAATTTAATTGTCCATCATCTGCACTACATCAACAAAGTGCAAATATCTCGCCGACGTCAGTAATGTTGGAGACACTAACGAAATTCATGAAAGACGAGTTCAGCAAGCTTCACGCTCGCATTGACCGTATTACGAGCCAACGCTCTTCAGCAATGTCAACACCATCTGTATTAGCACGACTTGACACTCAATGGATGCAACGCGTTGATGACAGATTAGATGGTCTTCAGACCGCATCGTAGAGCTCAAATCACAGTTGGAGCCACTGAAAACTCCCACAACTGCACAAGAACTCATCTTGATCACCAAGCTTACGGCTCAACTTCATCGGCTGAGTGAGCAAGTTCAACAAAGCCAGCAGATGATAGCAAAAATCCAACTACCAAGCTCAAAGGGATTTGCTGAGAAACTTCAAGCTGTCAATGTTGGGACTCAGTTCACGGACACTGGAGTCGGTTGTCAGGCAACGCAAACATCAACGCAGTCTCCAGCTTACGGTCCAGATTTAGAACATCAAATTCAAGGAGGAATCACCAGCATACAGAAACTTCGTAGTCAATTACACTTAATTGGCGGTACTTCAGAGGCAGATCAAGTACATAAAATTGAATTCTCGACTTTATTAAGTAGTTTTGAATCTGTCATGAAGGTAGCTTTGGGAAGACTGGATCAAATTCTGATAAATGCCATACCAGAAAAAGTTCCGCAAGTTAATTTAGTTCCAACATCACAAATTACTGCATCGAATGCCTTGACCTGTGGTCGTTGTGCTAGAACGCCGAATTGTGCTGTGGACCTGTAACTGACGAACTACGAGCTAAAGCAGGATTACGTGTTCGTTCTCGTCCTCCGACTCCAAAACACGCATAAGCACCCGTAAGGATCTCGAGAAGTCCATCAGGCTCGTCGGGGTTCCAGAAAATAAACACATACATTTCACATACTCATCTCATTAATCCACCTTAATTATTTTTGCCAATTGTAATAATTTTCAATTACAGCGTAGAATCTTGTAGCAGTTGGTAGACATCATTATTCATTATTTCATTACAGCCCAGAAGCTGTCAAAATAATTATTTCTTTATAAATATATTTTGTTACTTAGTATTAAGTGTAAATATTTACAATTTATTTTTATATTTATTTTTTCTAGTTTATAAGTTGTAAATACTTCATGGATCCAGGTCAAGGTGCCAGGATTGAGGTGGGCCTGAAGTTGGGGGCTGGACTTGTTTAAGAGTTGCCTTAGTTATCCCCAGAGGCTTGCGATCGATTTAACTAGCAATTTATATGCATCACTAGCGAGTAACTCACAATTGCAAAATTTTTTTTTTTTTGAATTTTACTGGCAATACACTCGCAATCTAAAAATTTTTTTTTACTGCTGGCAATTAGCTTGCAACTTTCAAGCGATTTGATCGCAATATTTTAAATAATTTTTTTTGAAATTGTTTCTATAATTATTAAGAATTTTCTTTTAATACAGTCGGACAACCCAGACGAGAATTCAAAGGGGTAACCTTGGCTTGGTGGGGGGGATTGGGACAATGTAAATTGTCTTCGTCGTCCTCAGCCTTGCGGTTCCCGTTTTCCTCCGTCTTGTTGCCGTCTGAATCTGTAAGTCATAGTGCCATGGTCACATGACTTATTTTCACGTCGACGCATGTCCGTGAGGGTGAAGTGGGGACAGAGTTCAGAGGCGAGTCCCAGGCCCTCAATTATCGGTCAATCACTTCGATCCTGGATCAATTAGCGTTTAGACGTGTTTTTCTATTACTATCAAATTGCAATAAGTATTCTGTATTAATTAAGTTACGATATCTTCTACTAATACTCTGTCAATTTTACTGATAATATTATTTCATTATTTCTTATTGATTATTATAAATCGAGTTTAAATTCAATTATTATTACTGTACGTTACCGGCAATATACTTGCAATACTAAAGAATTGTTAAGATTAAATAAAAAATTGAGTGTTATAATTGCGTTATCCGACGTGGAGGGCCATTGTATATACAGCGTATTCCAGGATATTCCTGATATTGTTATTTACGGAAGCGTTATTGTAAGTACTTGAACTTTGTTATAATTGACAATAAACTTGCACATTTTTCTGATCAATTCCTTAATTCTATCTATCACTGTTCATCCTAACTAAGTCCTAATTTACTGGTAAGATTCTCAGTAAGAATAATAAAATATTACTAACTAAGTCATAATTGATGAATCAATCATCAATAAGAAATTTATTTATAAGTTATAAGCCGTGAGGTGAGTTAATAAGTTTTTAATATACGTTGCCGAGTTTAAATAAGTGCGGGTCTTTGCTTTGCAAGAACCTTAGCCCATTGCTCTGTCCAAGAAAAATAAAATTTGTTAGAGGCCAGCCTAAGCCAGGGTTCAACTCGCGAATTCTGGTGGCTGCTGGTAATGAATCGTAAAGCGAAAAGCGATTTGTCTCAACATTTATGTCTGAACCATTGATGATGTTTCAAGTCCTGACAACGCATATTAAACATCCAGCGGCTCGGTTGCAATGCGAAAATTAAAAATAGCGAAGATGATGAAAATCAACGCATAATATTATTGAATCCACGAAAATGAAAAAAACTAAAGCAGCCGGGATTCGTTCGGAATAGATAAAGTACTATTTTGCTATTTCGAGCGCATTGCAGCAGGAAATCGAAGAGATTGGTATTTCTAGACGTATGATGACCCCTCAAGTCCTTACAACGCATATTAAACATCCAATAGCTTGGTCGCAATCAGAACATTAAAAACAATAAAGAACATGGAAATCGATGTATATTATTATTGAATCCACGAAAACGAAAAAAACTGGAGCAACTGGGAGTTATTCGGAATGGATGCAGTCCACTGTTTCGCTGTCTCACGCGAATCGTTCCAAAAAAACAAAGAGACAGTTATGTCTAGAACGATGATGATCTTTCTAGTGCTGACACCGCACATTAAACACCCAATAGCTGGGTTCCATTGAAAAATTTACAATACTAGAGAACGTAAAAATCAACGTATAATATTATTGAATACACGCAAATGAAAATAACCGAAGCAGCTGGGAGTCATTCGGAATGGATGCAGTCCTCTATTTTGCTGTTTTAAAAGAATTGTACCGAAAAAACAAAAAGACAGGTACGTCTAAAACGAATGATCTTTCGAGCTTGACAACGCATATTAAACAATCCATGGCTGGAATGCCATTGAAAAATTTAAAATAGTAGCCAACACAAAAAACGATCTATAATATCATCGAATCCCCGAAAATAAAGAAAACTAAAGCAGCCGGGAGTCATTCGGAATAGAGGCAGTCCACTATTTCGCTGTTTCAAGCGCATCGCAGCAGAATAACAAAGAGATTTATATGTCTGGACTAATGATGATATTTCGAATCCTGGAAACGAACATCAACCATCCAATGGCTCGGTTGCAATAAGAAAATTAAAAATTTTAAATAACGTGAAAATCGATGTATAATATTATTGAGTCCACGAAAATAAGTAAAAGTGAAGCAGCCGGGGGTCATTCGGAATGGATGAAGTCCACTTTTTTGCTGTTTCAAGCGCATTGCAGCAGAGAAACGAAGAGATTAGTACTTCTGGACGAATGATTATCTTTCAAGTGCTGACAAAGCACATTACACAATGAATGGCTGGGTACCAATTGGAAAATTTAAAATAGTAGATAACACAAAAATCGATGTATAATATTATCAAATTCACGAAAATGAAAAAAATTGAAGCAGCTGGGAGTCTCACACGGCAGATTAACAATTTTATTTAAACAAAATAAACTTTAGGATTATATTCCATTAATATCAATTATTTAGTTTGTATATCACCAAGATTTTGATATCCGCTCACTAAAGAGCATGTGACAGGTGTTTTCATGGAATAGCTTAGTCATAATATTATTAAATTTTTTTTTATTTGCTAACAACTCTAGTTGTTCGTTAGGAATTCAACATAGACTGCACGGTAATTTAAATTTCGTTTTTTGGATAAAAAAATTAAATAATTAAGAAAGGAGAAGTAATACATAACTTTCTTTGTACTCGAAGAGCTCAAAAAGGCAAATGTACCCAAGAGTATTTTTGAGCTCGAAGAGTTCGAAAATGGATTTACAATAATTTTTTTGGACTTATGGAGTTCGAAAACAGCGGAGAGTTTTTTTTCGCATTTATTAATTATCTCAGGGTATTGATGGTGCTTTCGAAACCTATTCGACTACTTATGGTAGATTATGGAAAAATTCCGTCATAGTGACAAATACAATACCTACAGTTTTTATGAACCATACCCATTATAAAAAAAAATTAGCCTTATTTTGATATAAATCAACTCTGCTCCGATTAGCCACGAGCAAGCAACCGAACACAACATCAATCACTATTAAATTCCAAATTACTCTTCTGTTTTTTTCAAAATTGAAGATATCGATATAGTTATCGGATTATTTTATTAGCAAATTGAAGTATAAATTCTGATAATCAGTCAAAAAATCTCATAACAATGTAGAAAATTCTCTTATACATTGAATAGCATTACAATGTGTATTGTAATTTTGACAAAACAATAACTTAAATTTTATTTTATAAATTTTTACCAGCTGCATCGTAATCGATTTTGCTAATTGATGATATTTTGTAAATCAATCTCAAAAAAAAATGAAATAAGTGTAATTAATTAACACATTATTAGAATTAAAAGAAACAAAAAAAAAAAAAAAAAAGATGCGTGTACTTATGTACGCGCGTCAGAAGTTATACTTCGTCGGCATTATTAAAGAATATATATTTATTTATTTTGATTTTTACTTGTATCACTCATAGTGTTTTATAAGGCTCTACTTCGAATTTTTCGCTTCTCTTTTATTGTTTGTTTCGTTCATTTTTTACGAACTAAGTTTCTTTCACTTCCTGAACGATCCTTAATTAAACTTTCAATTTTTCCCGAAAGTAGACGCGGAAACCTTTTTTCTACTTTTTGATTCTAAAACTTTATTTACTTTTTTGCGGCTGTTGCCCGACTTGTGCTTATGACTGTACTGCATCATTACAGTGATGCCCTGCTACCTCCCTTGTGCAATAGAGGCGCAGTGGCGTAGGAAAACCACAGAGAAAACCTAGCCAGTACAGTTTCGGTTTGAGTGAAGCTCCAGTGGTCGATAAAATTCCAATTTTACCGATCACTGGATCTTCATCCCGCACCTAACGGTCAGAGACCTTCGTTCAAGCCCGACGCGTGGCTAAACGGTCACCCAGCCAAGTAGTAATTGTGCTCAATGCTACTTAACTTTGATGATCGCCTGAGCCACGTGCGTACCGAACGGCTGCTTCAGCCGCTCCCATTAAAAAATATATATATATATATATATATATATATATATATATATATATATATATGTCGGAGGGCCAGCAGGTAGTGGATCGGTACTCTTAGTACCGTTATTATTATTACCATTATTTGTAGACATTTTTATTTAAAGGACTAAATGTCAGATGAACAACAAAATAACTATCGTCACACACAAAATTACTCTCGAGGAGATTTCAGAAATGATTAGAGTATTACAAATTATTCAAGTATTACGATATGTTATAAACTAAGATTAACGTTACACAATGTTGAATATTCACTAGAGGCTAAATATTACAATAACTACACTCAAATAATTATATGGATCATAATACACGAGTAGTACAACAGTATTCACTAATTTAATATACAACTTAATCGTAGAGTTAACAAAAAATGCCCGACAGTAAAATAAGACTTGAGAACGAATACACGGTCAGCTGGATACGAGGTGCTCTCGACTTAAGCTCGAACAGAAGTTTCACTCTAATTGCACTCTGAACTCTTACTCTCCAAAAACTACTGTCTTTACTTGAAAGACCCAAAAACAAACTCCATTATTCTATATTGCACTATTTTACTATCCTCTGACCGTGGCTACGTTGGTGAGCAGATGTCACTCTAAGTCTAAGCCTACCGTCATAAAAATATTCTACAACAAGCTTTAAAAATTTCCCAATCCGATTAAGTTGTAAAATATCGTTGCTTAAATAAGATATAAACTAAAATGTAGTTGGGACTCCAAAGTCTCTGGGAAACCCCAGTTATACTTTTATCTCCGACGGATATATATATATATATATATATATATATATATATATATATATATATATATATATAATATATATATGTATATCGACGTTCTAATTAGCAAATTGTCAAACTCTGTTTCAGAAAATCCTCCATTTATGCGAAAAAGAAGTAATTTAAAAATTTTTGTTCCATCTAGAACTCAATTCCATATCTAGTATATGCATAATATTTTTGTCTAGGTCACTCGAATAATATTTTTTTTTAACATTGCTATCTGAAAATTGCACAGAATCGTCTAATAAAAAATATTAAGTTAGACAATTCGCTAATTAGAACTTCGATTGGTACTAAATATTATAAGATTCGTAATTTTAAAGATTTATTATTGATTATTCAATATTTCAAAAATAAACTTAATAATAAGTTAGATAATTGACTTTAAATGTTTTCAATTTTAACTTATTTATTATTTTCTCAATTTTATATTCACTTTTTATTTTAGTCAAAGAATTTTTATTAAATTTGTTTATTTATTATAGACATGTTTATAATTTTCTAAATTTAATATTTAATAATTCATAATAAATCTAAAAAATTAATAATTTAATAATATATATATATATATATATATATATATATATATATATATATATATATATATATATATATATATATATATTGAGACAAATCGCTTTTTAGGTTCGCGATTTTAACCAGCAGCCACCAGAATTTGCGGGCTGAACCCTGGCTTAGGCCAGCCTCTAAAAAATCCTACTTTACTTGGACAGATCAGTGGGCTGGGGCTCTTGCAAAGCAAAGACCCGCACTTATTCAAACTCGGCAACGTATATTAAAAATTCACTAACTTTCCTCACGGCATAACTCATAAATAATCCTATTATTGATGATTGACTTATCAATTATGACTTCGTTAGTAATACTTCTATTATTCCAACAGAGAATCATACCAGTAAATTAGGACTTAGATAGGATGAAGAATGATAGATTGATTAAAAGGAAGTAATCAGAAAATGCAAGTCTATTGCCAATTATAATAAAGCTCTGTTACTTACAATAAACACTTCCGCAAATATTAATCTCAGGGTTGTCCTGTTATACGCTGAATATACAATATTCCTCCACGTGGATTTACGCAGTTATTGCACTGAGTTTATTATTCTCTTTTAACAATTATTTAAATCGAGAGTATATCACCGGCAACGTACAGTAATGTTCTATTTTATTTAAACTTTATTTCTGATATTTAACAACTAAATAATAAAGCAATATCGCAAGATAATTGCCAGTGATTTATAGAAAGTATTGCAAATTAATTGCTTGTATAAAATAATCGCAGAATAATATTAGAACATACGTCTACACGCTAGCTGATCCAGGATCGAAGTGATTGACCGATAATTGAGGGCTTGGGACTCGCCTCTGAACTCTGTCCACACTTCACCCTTACGGAGATGCGTCGACGTGAAAAATAAGTCATGTGACCATGGCACTATGAGGTACAAAATTCAGACGGCAACGAGACGGAGAAAAACAGGAACCACAAGGCTGAGGACGACGAAGACAATTCACATTGTCTCAATCCCCCCCACCAAGCCAAGGTTACCCTTTTGGATTTCCGTCTGGGTTGTCCGACTGTAATAATATTAAAAAAATAATTAATAAATCTATTTACAATGGTGCGAATAGATCGCTCGAAAATTGCAAGTGACTTGCCTGCATTAAAAAATTTTAATTATAAAAATATTGCCAGATGTGCAAGAAAATTGCCAGTAAATAAATTTTAAAAGTTTTGCAATTGCGGGTTCATAGCCAGTATGCAAGTACTTTGCCAGTTATGTTTATTTTAATTGATCGCAAGCCGTTGGGAATAACTGGGACAATTTCCGAGCTCAGCTCCCTACTTTAGGCCCACCTCGATCCTGGGACCTCGACCTGGATTAGGAATATCTACAACTTACGAACTAGAAAATAAAGTATATAATAAAAATATAATAAATTGTAAATATTTACACTTAATACAAAAAAAAATGTATATATATAAAAAAAAAATATAAAATTCTCTCTTCTGTCGTGTGACAGTTTCTGAGCTGTAGAGAAATCATTAATACTACTGTCTGCCAACTGCTTCAGGATTCTGAGCTGTAATTGAAAGTTATTATAATTAGCAACAATAATAAAATGAATTAATGAGATGAGTATGACTTACTGTTTGTGTTTATTTAGATTTACATCTAAATCGGTAACGTAAAAGGAGTAATTATTTCTTATTTAAATTTCTTGACTGCTCGCAGATGATTCCGATGAAACTGTTCCACTTCTTCCTGGCTGTATTTCGTCGCGATCCAGTCTTTATAATCCGGGTATCTGCGGTTACAGGCATTACAATGCGGGTCAAATAATTGGGCTGGAATGCCGCAGCTTTGACAACGTCCCCGAAGATAGTCCTTGTACTGTTTGTCGTGGGGGCGGAAACACGTTGCCGTTGTTACTCAATCTTGGTAGCATACGTGACACATATCAGGCCGCCATGGTAATTGATACTCGTCAATTTTATGATCTCGTTGCCGACAGTTTTGACACGCTAGTAATGTATAACGACTGAGCTTGAGTCGTTACTGTTTGCGTCCAGAATTCTCTGAGCTCGGTGTGGCATACCCGAGGCTTGACGGTGATGCAAATCTTCTCAATGGCTTTGCAGAAAGTGTTAAAGTCCATAAAATGAACACCATTGTGAATTACGACTTGTGGTGTCGTATCTGTAGCAGCTGCAGTCGAATCTGATGTTGGGGCCGATTTAAACCCAGATAAAAATTGTCGGTATGCCTCTTTTGGTCGTAGTGAAACCTCATACTTCGGTGCTGGAGTCGTCTGTGAGTACGGTAACGATTCGGCAAACGTTACCATCTGGATTTTGGTCTTGATCTCCTTGGAAATGGCACCCGAAGCTCGCAGTGTCGATACTTCCTTTTCAGTTAACTCTTGACGAGCCATTCGCCGAGCACGCAGTGATGATGGTGGAAATCTAGCATTTTCCGGCAATGGACGTTGATAGGCGCCATCGCGAATTTTAAGCCCTGGATTCGGACCACAAGCTGACGATTGCTGAGCTAGTAGTGGCAGCACTGAGTTATTATTTGGCGTAGTACCGATGTAACATTCTACTTTTACTGGAGTAGAAGTTGTAGTCAGTGTTTGTGTCGTCTGACAGCTGATTTCAGTGATAGTCAGTTTTGATTCTAAATTAACTGCCTGGAGTTTCTGCACGAATTCCTCCGGACTTGGTAGCTTAATTTTAGAAATCATTTGCTGATTTTGGTGAACTTGCTCAGTCAACTGGCGCAATTGAGCCGTGAGGTTAGTGATAGAGCTTGATTCTTTGACAGTTGGAGGTATTTTCAAAGATTCCAACTGTGTCTTGAGTTCCAGAACCTGCTCGGTGCTGATGGAGTATTTAATGAGAGTGAGAATAATAATGAATCAGGTGGTGGTGTGACTGAATGAGATGATGGTACTTCAGATACTTCATCCTCAGACTCATGAGGTGAGACTTCAGTATCTGAATCTTCAAATAATTTCACTTTTATGATGAGTGATAATCTGAAATATATCGAAAGTAATCAGTTACGTCTTCGAGACCGTCTCGGAGTTTTTAAATTATTGTAGTAATATGTGCCAATATCGTTACCGGCATTATTTTGTAGTTCAACTACTAAAGAGATTAAAAATTTTTGAAACAATAGCGGGTCCCGAATATTATGGTGCTAATTTAGCACTGTAACCATCAACTTTTTTACTCAATTTTTTATTTAGATAGTAAACTTCATCACCGATTTTTAAATCTATGGGGATATCAGAAAATTTCTGTTCGTGTTGCTTACGTGTACGTTCCTGAGCTTTCAACATATTTTGCTCAACAGAATGTCTCAGTTCAACTGCACGATCCATTCAGGCTTGCCAAACGGTAACGTCGGATACGTCTAGATTTTCAAGAGGATCAGTGTCATTAATTAGTCGTGCGTCATGTCCGTGATTTAAATAGAATGGAGATACACCCAAAGCAGTGTGTACCAAAGTATTATACGAGAATTTTAAATCATCGAGATGTTCATCCCAGTCTTTCTGATTTTTACTCGTAAACGCGCCAATCGTGGGTTTAATCGTACGATTACAGCGTTTGACGGGATTTGCGCAAGGGTGACCGATAGGAGTTGGTGAAAATTTTATACTAAATTGGCTGATTAAATTAATTATGTCTTTAATTATAAATTCTTTAACATTATCGGAAATAATTTGACAAGGGGGGCCTCAATGATTAAATACAGCCGTCAGGTGATGTTTTATGAGTTTAACGGATTGTTGTTGAAGAGGAAAGATTTCAAGGTAGCGAGTGTAAAGGTCTTCGATGACAAGAGCATATTGATTTCCCATAGTTGAACGAGTATATTGGCCAAGTGTGTCAATCGAGATAATAGACCGAGGCTGAGTTGGTGGTCTCGTTCCGATGTATCATTGCGGTTTTGTCTGATCACTTTTGATCAGTATGCAGGTCTCACAAGCTGAAACGTAAGATGCAACATCTTTAAGCATTCCTGGCCAGTAAAAATGATCTCGTATTCGTTAATAAGTCTTATAAATCCCAAGATGACCTGACTGAACTTCACAATGTTCTTTCTCAATAGCTGGACGAATTTCTGGCTCAGTTAGAACGACTTTCCAAGGATTTAATTCACCAAGTATTTCCTTGACAGTTAAAGGACGATAAAAATACAGTTTATCATTCTCGTATTTCCACTCGCGATTGTTACGTCCAGCTAAATGCTGAACGTTATATTTTATTGCTAATTTTCGTTTTATTAATTAAAATCGAGCCGACGACCAGATTTTATTTTTTTTCTATTATTATTTTTTTATTTTTCGATAATATTTAGTGATAAGGCATGACGTAGTTGTAAAATGCTTTTAAGGGATTTAGACTTGTTTGCTTTGACATTTTTTTGAAATGCTAGAGCAAACACCTAAACGTAATCTTAATGACCCCTTGGACAATTGTAAAGGCCCAAAGGCCATCTGAAAACACTTTTCGTAGAAAACAAAAATATTTATCAGCAAAAGTGTACGTGGAATATAAACTTCTAGCTATAAATAAATATAATCTTAATCCCTTACTTTCTCTTTGAGTACACTTTGTCGAGACATCTTGGCATCACAAAACAAATAGAAAAATTTAATTTTAATGACGAAATAGACATTAAATAAAATCCAATAATTTAAAACAAATGAAAAAAAATATTCGAATAAACAATTTAAAAGAATAAGTAAAAGAAAATATTCAAATAATAAATAACTATCCAATAAATAATTTCCAAAAACGTAATACTTCTTAAAACAAAAGAATATTCAAATCAACAAATCTCAAAGAATAATTAATAATCAAATAAATAATCCCTAAACGTAATACTATTATTCAAATAAATAACTCATCAACTTCAACTACAAGAATAATTAATAATCCAATAATAATTTCTAAAACGTAGTCTTTTTAAATCAATAAAAAAATAATCCAATGAGCCATTTATAAACTTTAATTGAAAGAATAATTAAAAATTTGATAAATAATTCTTACAAAAAAAAAAAAAAAAAAAAACATCAGGAGTAATTAAAATCTAAGATAGTAAAAATAATTTTTAAATATTGTAAAATAGAGTCGGCTGCTAGCCACCTATTTTAAAATCAAATTAGGATTTGATTGCCCAACAAAATTAGTAATTTTTAAGTTAAATAAAACTTACAACAATAAATAAATAATATAGGCTCAACGCCAATCTAAATAATATTAACGTTAACTAAAATCAATATTTTAAGTTAACAAATTATAACATTAAATAAATTTAAAAAACAATAATTATAAATAAATTTAAATAAAACTATTATAAATGAATGTTATTATGAATGAATTTAAATAATATTATTATAAATAATTTAAATAATATTATTATAGGTAAATTTGAATAATATTATTGTAGATAAATTTAAACAATAAGTATAAATAAATTTAAATATTTAAATTTTAAATAAAAAACTGTACATGTGGGTGTATGTGTGGGTGCGCACGCACATAGGTCCACATAGGGACATGCCCTACCCGCCTTCCTAAGGTGAAAATCATAGAGAAAGGGAAAGGTCCCATAGGAACTGTGCTCCGATTGGACACAGTTTTCCCCCAAAACAGTACTTTGAGTAGACCAGATAAGAGATTATAAAAAGTGTCGTGGAACCAAAAATCGAGGCAGTTCGGCTCAAGTCCAGTTTAGTTCCAGTCGAGTATAGGAAGGAAAATACAAGTGTTCTCAAACTTTTTTCCTTTTTTATTTTCGAGTGTCCTCACACTGAAAATTAATTCAACTTTTTATTTTTCGAGTGTCCTCACACTGAAAATTAATTCAATTTTTATTTCAAGTGTCCACACACTTAAGTCCATTCAATTATTGTGCAGTTGTTTCCTCATTTAATTTCATCAACATTTCGCGAGTATTTTTGTAATCTCCATTCAGTCAATAATCATTCAAGAAATTTAATCCAACGACAAAAATAAATTTAATCGCATATTAAATTCAGTGTAATAAACCAATCTAATAGCTGCGATCTCAGGTACTGTAATTCTTAAATAAGTTACTTTATATATATACACATGTCAAATTATCTTATATTCAAATTAATCGATTATTGAAATTAATCTCATGGTGACGACTTAATAGATAAATTCAAACTCATAAACTCTAGTGTCGGCTGTTAGCCACCTACTATACAAACAGACCCAAACTCATAAACTCTAGTGTCGGCAGGTAGCCACCGATTATTTTCATAGAATAATTTAAGTTATAGCGTTAGAATTTCTATTTGTAAACTTTTGTATTTGTAAAATTATATTTTTTTGGTCTCAATATATAGATAACTAATTGTAATTTAAGTTTTATCAATTATTAACCCAGACAAACATCCTGACAGATTCCCAGTCTATAAGTCGTTGGTTGGACTAAAATAAATATTAAATTAAGTCGAATAATCTGGACGTAGCACGATAATTCTCAGGATATTTTTGAACTACGCGGACTTTTCCATCATGCCAAGGGGAATTTTGGGCAATTGCACACAGCAATGAAGGATTAAAATCTGAAACAAGTAAATCAGCGGTCTCTGGTTCTTCATAACGACGTGAAAGTGCATCTGGAGCTTTATTTTACGTACCCCGGTAATGGACAACTTCGATATCGTAAGCAGAAATGTCAATAGCCCATCTGGCTAATCTACCTGCCGGATCTTTTAACGAGTGAAGCCATTTCAATGCGGAATGATCAGTATAGACAGTGACTAATAAACCTTCGATGTAACCGCGTAATTTCCGTAAGGACCACACAACAGCAAGACATTCTTTCTCTGTTGTTGTGTAGTTCATTTCTGCTTTATTTGATGGTCGACTTAAACAGATAATTAACTTTTCACGATCGTGTTCTAGGTCATACTGAGTTAAGACAAAACCTAACCCAGTATTGCTGGCATCAGTATATAAACGATAAGACAAGTCTGGACGTGGTAGTGATAATGTCGCAGCTTTATCAGAGCTTCTTTGATTCCCACGAAAGCTTATTCTTCGACATCTGTCCATTCCCATGGGACTCGAATACTTGTAAGTTTATTCAAGGGACCTTGAACTTGTGCGACGTTTTTAAGATGTTTATTGTACCAGTTAACTAACCCATTAAATCGTCGCAGTTCCTTGCGGTTGGTAGGTCGTTTATAATTCGCAATTGGTTCCAATCGAGCTGGATCGGGTTTCAAACCCTCTTTATTAATTATAAACCCAGAAAATGAACTTCAGAGCAACCGAAATGACTTTTTTTTTCAGTCATTTTTATTCCAGCCTTGCGGAATCCTTCAAAAACAGCTTGAAAAAGAATTTTATGTTCTTTTGAGTCATCGCTGATTATTATCCAGTCGTCGAGATATGCAAAAATTTTATTTTCAGCCCCAATATGAGAAAATTGTGTTTTTAATGATTCAATAATTCCTTGGCGTACCGTATCAGAAACTTCCTGGTAAGTGCTGGGTGCATTTGTCAGACCAAATGGCATACGGATCCATTCAAATAAACCTCGCCCATCCACACAAAATACTGTATATTGACGGCTATTTGGCTCAACCAAGACATGATGAAAAGCATCACTGACATCGAGTACTTAAATTACTTTAGCACCTTGAAGACTCGATAAAATGCGGTGCATAATCAGTAACGGAGAAGCAAATTTTTTCGTTACTCTGTTGAGTGGTCGATAGTCAATACACATGCGCCAAGTATTGTTTTTCTTTGATACTATTACCGGTGAACTCGCCCAAGCACTAATCGAAGGCTGAATATAACCCTTCGCGAGCAATTCATCTACTCTGTCATGCATTGCTTTCATTACTGGTGGACTTCTACGATAAGGCTTGGTGCATACTGGAGTCTCAGCTGTTAATTCAATACGATGTTTTACGACGTGTGTTAAACCCAACTGGACTTGTTTATTCTTCTCAAATTCTCTGGCTAAAAAACTTTCGAGATCAACACGTTCAGCTGACGACAGTACATTTAATGATGCTTGATTAGTAAATCCGGATCGAGAGAAAAA
The DNA here is from genome assembly GCA_964016945.1 of Microplitis deprimator. NCBI lineage: Eukaryota > Metazoa > Arthropoda > Insecta > Hymenoptera > Braconidae > Microplitis > Microplitis deprimator. The sequence continues at coordinate 21,417,201 of OZ024706.1, read as the reverse complement.
TGAATGAGCGACATTACTGGTATTTTATTTCCAAACACTCTCCTTGAAATTTACTTGAATATCTGCTAGCTGCCAGAAATCAAGACCAAGAATTACTGGAGTAGACAATTCAGATAAAACACTTAACCAAGTGACGATATCGTGACCGTCAAGTTTTATTTTAAATGCGGCTCCGCCACGTGTTTGCGTGGACTTGGAGTTAGCCATAGTTACTCCATGAGTACTAGTGGGATCGGGGGTAAGATCTTGCAATTGATATTCTTTGATTGGTTCATAAGCAATCTTAGAAATATAACTGAGCTCACTCCCACTGTCCAATAATGCTTCAAGTTCATATTTACCAATAGAAATATTGGCAACCATGCGGCTTACTGTTGAAGGAGCTTTGAGGCTTGCTGAAGAAGTCATACGGCCGAATAAATTATCATTACTGAGCATTGGCAGTAATGTACTTTGTTTACCTGGAAAAAAAATTTATATATAATTATATAAAATTTTATATAAATGCTTAGATAAAATTAGATATGAGTTTTGGTTTGATCTAATTTTATATAGTTATATATAATTTTATATAATCATACATAACTTTATAAAGTAATATATACAACAATTATCATGAGAAAAAAAAAAAAAAAAAAAAAAAAACCCGCCGACTCATGGACTCGAACCCGGATCCTTCTGATCCGAAGTCTGAGCTGTTATCTACAGTGCTATATCACACACTTGAGAGAAATAGTTAATTGTATTTATTTGAATTCAAATGAACTTAAGAAAATTAAAGACATCAATAAATGATTGATTCTGTTATTAGCATTGTAATAAATTATATTATTGTTCATAGATTAAAAAGATCATCAGCTGTATACCCACTAGTAGCGGGGCGATAATGACTTCTTTTGGTAAATTAAAAAAAAATCAGAAGTTATAATTTTTTAAACTTAACTAAAATTTTTTTAATTTCATATCTCAGTTTTTTATAACTTAATTCATTGTTGAAACTTCAAAATTTTTTTGCTGTCATCCTGCTTTTGGTCTTGTTAATGTATTTCTAAGAAATTTGAAAAAAGTTTGTATATTTTATAACGTTTATGAATGCGGTAAATTCAAAATTTTATAGACTTTATAGATTTTATAAATCATTGTAAAATCAGTTATTCCGATTAATATCACATTATTTGATCATATCTGTATTATTTCAAAAAATGTTATGATTCCACCCGCACAACTTAATATATATTAACTCAGAAATTCCCATTAGATAGAATTTCTTAGAACTCAATTATATAAAATTTTATATAATTATATAAAAAAAATTTTCGACTGAATGTATAAATATGTATAATTATATATAAAATATTATAATTATATATACTTATATAAAATTATGTATATAAATATATGATTATATATATTTTTATATAATTATATTAGAAAGTTTTACATAAATATATATACTTATATAAGACTATATATGAATTGATATAATTATATATGCAATTAAACAAAATTTTTTTGGAAATTATATATAATCATACATAATTATACAAAATCATATATAATTATATAGAATTTTATATAATTATGTATAAATTTTTTTTTCCGGGTATTATCCGAATTTATTTGAATAGTAAATTTTGGAGCATACGCAATCTCTTCACTTGAATCGGAGCGATATTCATCGATCTCTGAGTCATATAAAGGACTAGTATTCTCCCTTAGATTACAGAGAGGGATATCGTAAGTTTCTAAGTGATTCTCAGGCTCAGTGATAGTAGATTGTTGCCGTTCTTTTATTTCAGAGTCGAGTAATGAGTTTTTTGTTGGGGAATTAAATTGACTTTTATTAATTTTTGTTCAGTAACGAGCTTAATTAATTTAAATAAGCTTCGTGCATTTCCACTACGACCGGGAGTTGCCGAACTCGCTACTGTTCGCAAAGAGAGGGTAATGCCGGGTCACTTGCTATTTGGGCCCGACACATACAATTTCTCCCTCATGACTGTGTCAAGACGCTATGAGAACCCGCTACACCCCGGCCAATCAGATAATTCGTCTTATATTAGCCGGCCAGTGATAGAATTCGCTTTATACCGAGAGCTCGGCAGTCAATGAGGAAAATTGGCTATCAACTACTTCCTGTTGGCGCGATTTTAAGCTAATGGGAAAATTCGTCTTATGCACCAAGGCTGCCACGTTAACACCAAGCGTTCACGACGACGCTTCGATGCTCTCACCATCATCTATTCTACAACATGCTTTGCTACTTGCAACCTTGTGTTTTTCTCGTGCTAAAATCGGTTTACTTTGATATAATTATTCTTGTGCTATAAAAATGCTAAAGTTACGCTAAATTATACTCAAAATTTAGTCAGTAAAATAAGGCTGATATTTATTGGGAATAAATTTGATTGTTATTCGCGTGTAATTAATTATAAATTAATTTCCGTGAATATAACCGCTATCGACCACGTGTCGAATTTCATACGTGATTCAATTTCAGTTCGCACTCGCTATCGCGTATCTTTTTAAGTCGCATTCACTATAAATGTTAAGTTTCTTACAATTATGAGTGTAAATAGTGTAAATAAATAACTAATTTATTTATTGATAATATTTGTGTAATTTAATTGTTTAAAGTTCTCACGCCTAAACCAGATACATTTAGTTTTATTCGCTCATTTTACAATTTTATTTTTAGTAGTACGTGTCGAGGTTATAGATTTTTTAAGTTTTGACTAATGTTTTTATAGAATTCTTAGTTTTTGACTTTTTAATATTTTTAATTTGCTGTGAAGTTTCCGAACTTGTCTCCCAAATGGACCCTGCATTCGCCAATTTATCGGTAATTTGATCGAGAGGAGATGTGAAATCAATCAAATCAACGTCGAGATTTTCTGTAACGTTACCAAACAAGTTTGGAGCATCAGCAGCAATAGGATAATTTAGAAAGAATTTTCCTTGACTAATAACAATTTCAGGAGCATCAGGATTTAATTGAGACGAAATATTTTTATCGTTATTAATTTCAATGAGTTTATCCGAGTTGTTGTTTGATACAGAAGCCCTGGTAACGTGATTGGTGTCTATCAGGACGCTTACGCGTTTTTTGAAGTCGGAGGATGTGGACGAAGAGGCAATCTTGCCTTGATACGCAGCTCATCAGTTACAGGTCCACAACAAACCTCGGCAACATGATCAATTCTTCCACAACGACCGCAGACAGGAGCTTTTGTTGCAGTATTTTGTGATACTGGAGTTGAATTGACAGTATTAACTTTTCCTGGTGACGTATTTGCACTATTTTGATCTAATTTTTCCAAAATAGTTTTCATCATAGACTCAAAATTATTTAATAGAGTGGAAAACTCAGAATTCGGATTTTTAGCTTGTGAATCAGGATTCTGCGAGTTTTGAAAATTATTGAAATTTTTATTTTTATTAAAATTATTGTTTCTATTGAAATTACTATTTCTATTAAAATTATCATTTCTATTAAAATTATTATTAGACAAATTATTATTGAATGATGAAGTAGATGACTGCAATGTCTCCATACTGTTCAATTGATCGATTTCAGGAACTTTAATAGAATTTAGTTGACTACGAGTCTTGATTCTACTATTACTTTCTTTATGAATTTTGAAATGAGGGTTCAGTGCATCAGCCATTGGCTGCCAAGCACTGACCCGTGTGTATAACTCAGCGTGAGTCATAATTGTCGTATCTGCGAATTTTTGTAAAAAATGAGAATTAAATCGTGAAAATATAATTCTAATTTGTTTCGCCTGCGGTAACGAATCTTCTTATCTCGCGAATGCACTTTGCATGCGGTTAATAAATGCAACTCCTGTCTCGTCGTTGCGTGGCTTAGCCAAGTAAATCTCCTGCAGCACTGCCTCGTCTGCTTGTTGAACCTGCCAAATTTTAAAATAATCGTTGAAAGTAGACCAGCTGTGGAACAAACCCTCGTTCTAGTAGTACCACTCAAGTACGTCGCCGTTGAGTGTGTTGGTTACAACTGCGTGAAAATTGTCGAGAGAAATTTCATTGCTGACCATCCGCTGTTCAATCAATTTTAAATATTTCTTTGCGTCGATTGGAGAAGATCGATCACGAGACGGAAACAAGATATTCCAAGATTTAACAAGACGAGTAAAATCATACAACCGCATAGAATTAGACCCACTCATGTTCGAATTTCCCGCTGGAACTATACAAGTATTATACCAGACTGACAGCTGTGCATGTGGATATGTATGTGCCAATGAGGCTTGTGAGTGTGTATTTGTATATGCAGGTACATTATTACTGCTAGGTGGATGTGTGTATGTATACGAGAGTGTCGGCTGAGTATTCATGTGCAACGGTAACGTGTGAATTGGTGGTGGGACCGTAGTGTGCGCGTACGGTTCACGCGCAGGTAAGCCAGGCATGGCAAACTGCTGTGCGCTCGCTTGCGTTGCCGGAATGGGTGCATGTGAATGTGAAATGACTTGACTAGTAGAGAGGGGATTTGCTGCTTGTGACGTCACAGTGGCAGTGGGAAATAATTCCCTCGGCATCCACATGCTTGACGCGTTTGGCCAAAATTTGAAGGTGGTAATTGAGTACCTGGGGATCGCAGGACTGTGCTTGATATACGAAGTAAATGCTGACGTTCTGCCTGCAAAGCTTCGATTTCCGTTTGTAGGCCCGAAACTACATTTTGCAACACAGCAATGGAGGTAGTATTTTGTGATTCAGAAATTGGTACAACCCCACTAACATTGTGAAGGTGAACATTCACGTTACCGCCCGAGAAAGTAGTAGAAACATTATTATTATGATTTACAGCTTGACTTTGGGTGCATATAGTACTGATGAGTACGTCATCGTTATTCGTAAGATCCACAAGGTCTTCCATTGCGCTCGTACTTGCGATTACCGCGCTCGACGTAGTAGAGAAATGTAAAAGATTGTCCGGATTATTAGCGGAAGTGACTGAAAGAAATGATTGCGGGATCGGCGTTCTCGGTAACGGCGTTTTGGCGGGAAAATGGTCTTAAATAATTTATAAAATTTTGTATTATTAGTAATTTTACTTAATCCGAACTGATAATAATCTTGTCGGATTATAATTGGATTTATTTAATCAAAAATTGTTATAATGAAAATCTTTTCTAAGCTGTAAAGATTATTTATTTATAATTTAATAATTTATTTAAGTTATTAAGATTCTTGATGACTAATAGAATTTTATTTAATAAGTTGATAATTTATTTTGGTTATTAAAATTTTCAATGACTAATCAAATTTTTATTTATTACTGCAAAGATTCTATTGATAATTTATTTAAGTACTTAGTTTATTTGAGGACAATTTTGTCGAGCAAAAGATATTTTATTTTAAGCCGGAAACGAATATAGTGATCTTTTGTGTTGTAAAGAAAGTAATAAATTTCTTCACTACACTTAGAAAATATTCGAACAGAAGTTTTATTTTAAAATTTTAAGTATTTATTTTTATTATTTACTTTGGGTTGTCTTTGTGCGTAAGTAAAAGATCGTAAACTGTAAAGAAAATAAATACTAGCGTCTCGGATTACGACGCGTGTAGCTAGTATACGCTCAAGGTCAGAGTACAACGAAATACTTGTGGGAACGATACCAGCACACAATATTACAATGATAAATACTTTAAAATAAAGAGAATAAATAATTTATGATTAATAGGATAAATAATTTATAATCAATAGATTAAATAAATAAATAATAAACAGAATAAATAAATAAAAGAAGTAATGAAATATTTTATAAAATTCGATGTTGATGATAAATGATAGAATGTCATGAAATGATGAATGTAGAAAATGAAAAAAATTTTAATACTGGTAAGAAATTTTTTTTTTTTTAGGAATTACTACTGAAAATTTTTATAAAAAAATTTTTTTTTTCCTTTCTGTAAAGCCGTGAGAAGAATTAATAAAATTTTTCGTTGCCCGTTTAAACCACTGCAAAGTCCCTGTTCCAGCACCATGTAACAGGGTGAAATGGTTTATGTTATCGACCAAAATCGTGATTTTTCACTGATGGTCATTTACCCACCCGGAACCCCAAATAAGCATTTAATTGAGTTTTTCAACTTGTCGCCGGGCGCGCTAATTGATAATACTCGAATACTAGGCCCAATCAAAATTAAGTAGAGGGGTAGTTTTCCGATAACAACCGAAGACAACCGAGTAAAATTATTAAAAACGCAAGACAGCAGCAGAAACACACAGAACCGGCAGGGCCGATTAACCATCGAGACATACATACACAGAACCGGCAGGGCCGGTTAACCGTCAAGACGTAGACACACAGAACCGGCAGGGCTGGGTAACCATCAATACACATACGGAAGGAACTAGACAAGGCGAGACCAGGAACCTAACAAGACGAGACGGAAAAAACACTAGGAGTAAAGCATCAGGAATTAAATTAGGTATTAAATAAATTATAGTTCTAAGCCCAAGCCAGAACTTAATTTAATTTAAAAATACGGAGTCGTTCGTTGGGGTAATCTGCGTCTAGGCCTGTAATAAATTAATTAGTATAAATTTTGTTAAAATTAATTTAAGCCAGACGTTGTCTAACCGGATCCAGGCCCTTTAGCCGGATCCAGGGCGTCGTTCACGATTCCAGGCCATTGCCAGATTTACTGCGTCGTAGAATTTTCCAGGCAGGTCGTGTAAAGCATTCGCCGGAAAATCAATTGCAATCTAGTCAATTTATCTAGTAATTAATAATAAGTTAAAATTAATTATAAGTAAATTACATTAACAAATTAAATAAAATCAATTAATAATTTATAAACGTTAAAAGTGTCGTGAAGTATAACGTGGACAATAAATGTTCGAGTTTTGAGTATTGAAAATAGAGGTTGTGATAAATTGTTAAGCAGTCACATGAAATAAATCCTACAACCGGCTTAACAAAATCGTTGATAAAGGGAAAGTTTAAAGTTTATAAGAAATTAGTTATTGTAAATTTACTAAGTGATTTAAAAATGGTAATTAATTAGATAGAAATTAATTTTAAATACAGAAAATAGGTTAATGGAATTTTATATTGATAAAAGTGTGAGTCAGTGAAAATCGTCATTATGGAGATTATAGTAATTAAATAAATCGTAAATAATTGTAATAAATTAGTGAGTAGTGTTAAAATCACGTAGTGGGTCCAGGGGACCGCGTGAATTAGTTAAATAAGGTTTTGTCACGTAGAGGGTTCAGGGAACCGCGTAAATCAATTGTAAAGTCGCGTAGAGGGTCCTGTCATGGCGTAACATGCGAAAATACGGAAATAACGTATAATTAAAAAGAAATTCGTATAAACTAAAAATTAAACATATCCAAGATCACATCAGTGGTAAGAACTTGTTGATGTAAACAAGGAATTTCATAAATTTCCTTTTTTATTACTTATGAAGAAATAATAATCTAACTAAATAGATTGAGCAATCAATTAAACCATGATAAGCTCCCTAATGCTTGCAACCCAACAGTAATATCTTCAAATAGTGCCACGCGATGCTTCTCAGTTTTTTTTCTTATTAAGATCAAGTGTCATTACCCCGATAACCTTTACTTCTATGCATCTTTGCCTTATTATTAAAAAACTATCAATTCACTCGGTCCCTTCGCATTTCTTTCTAGTATCTACTAACTCAACTAATATCTAAATTCATTTAAAATTTTAAATAAACTATAAAACAAAACTGATAATTATTAACAAAATCAGGGTAATAAAATCTATGACTGACACAATTGACAGTAAACGACATCATAAATAACACTTAATACGCAACAGTAACTATTGCACCATAATCCAAGAAACTTATTAATAAAATAAATATTAACTTAAGACGCAATATTCTAACGTACTGATAAAGAATGAAATAAGACTGGACAACCATAACACACCATGACGGAGTAAATAACCATAATAATAATATTTTGCAGAGGATAATCAATGTCATTTCCGCCTATAACAACACGAGTAAATCATAATCGATCAGTGGATAAAAACAAATAGAATCCGATATTAGACAAAAACTCATATATTTACTAACTAACCATCAGAGGTAAATCAAGGAATCTAACTATTCTACTATCACATTCTTCTCCTTGAAAACTTACGTAAGCGCATGAGTTCTATTTTCAATAACTCAACTAATAAATAAAATTGTGATTAACTAAAACTACCATAATAATTCACTGGTGCCCCTTTATCGATGAGATTAATAATAATTGCAATTTATTAAATATTTCGAATTAAAACCGGCATAACTTTTAAACTACTAACGATAAGGATAAATAACCATAACCCATCGATAGACAAAGAAAAATAGATTAATAATTACTAACCATTTATACTCTGACCCTAATCAATAACCTGTAATTAACCCTTTAAAATAAGGCCATCTAATAGCATGAGATTGTATATCTTTCTTCCACTAATAGAATTGCAACGGCCTGCCTTCTCGCGTTCTCAAGGTTCTTCTTGTGACGTACCGTGTGACGTATCTCACCATTTCTCTCTCTAACGCATACGAATATATCGATAATTTCTAATCTGAATAACTCGATAAATAATTCAATTAATGATAACCTGAGCACATCATAATAATCTGATAAAATACCTTACCTAATCGACTCAATAATAATTCCAGATTACTTAATAATTACTCCGTAAAAATTAAAATAAGTATAACATCTTAACCAATAACAGTAGAATGGAGTGACTATAATCAAACAAGAGATAATTAATAATCTATAACCATCTATACCATAAACCTAATTAATAATCTGTAATTAACCATCCAAAATTAGGATCATCTAATAACACTGACTCGGATCTAGAAACTTCTTTCACGGCGTGCCTCATGACTTATCCTCGTATGACCGCTTCTTGTGACGTATCGCGTGACGTATTTTCTTCACTTCTCTCTCTAACCCATATGAATGTATCGATAATTTCTAATCTGAATAACTCGATAAATAATTAAAATAATGACAAACTAAGCACATCATAATAACTCGATAAAATAACTTATCTAATTGAATCAATAATAATTCCGGATTAATTAATAATTATCTCATAAAAATTAAAAATAGGTATAACATTTAAACTCTTAACAGTAGACGGGAGTGACTATAATCAATCAAGAGATAATAACAAAAGGATTAATAATCAATAAACACCTTTACCTTAACCCTAATTAATAATCCGTAATTAACAACAATTTAAAATAAGACTCATCTAATAACCTTGATTCGGATCTAGAAGCTTCTTTCTCAGGCGTGCCGCATGACTCATCACCATCATTTCTCTTTCTGATACATACGACTATATCGCTAAATTCTAACTTAAATAACTCGACAAATAATCAAAATAACGAAAAACTAAGATTATCACCATAATTCTCTAATGCACTATTATCTATAAACTGGATAATAATTACAGTTTATTGAATATTGTAATTAAAAATAGGTGTAACATTTAAATCGCTGACGATAGAAAGAAATGACGATAACCAATCAAAAGATAAAGACATAAGGATCAATAATCAATAACCACCTATACTGTAAATCTAATTAGCAACCCGTAATTAACGGATTAAAATAACCCCTATCTAATAACATGGGGTCGGATCTCTTTCTTCCACCCGTCGTTCCTACCATCGTCTTTTTTTTAGTCTTTGTCATTGTTCTAGAAGTTTCGATCCGAGATCGTCACGTACGCCTTTTCTTACAACACACCCCGCAAGTATTCAACTTTGCTCAATAACATTAGTTTTCGGTAACGAAATTAAATCTAGGTCACGCGTGCTACCCCTTGCCTATGATGGCGCCTATATAAACCGCCGCAAATCGGTCCTCGATGCCCATTAATTATCAAGCTCTTGATTACGTATAATCTTATCATTTTAAATATTAAATTTAAATTCTTCTTTGAGTCATTGAAAATTAAATTCAGAATTTATACAATTCAAATAGAATTATATTAAATAAAAATAAATAATTTTGATTTTTAATTTTTTTATTCAATATTACAAATAATTTAAATAATTAAATTATTTCTATTGAATATTATTGCTGTTTTAATTATTATTATTCACATTTAAGTAAATTTCATCATTTTAAAAGTATATATTCAGACAGATTGTCAATTACCCAGTATAAGTAAACCCCTTGCTCATTTACATCAACAATTCTCAACGTTCAAGAATCGTAACCAACTATCAAGCCACCTGACAATAATTTATTTCAACCAACAACAATTTATTTCGAACGAATTTCAACCAACAACCATTTATTTCGAACCGAATCTTAACCAACAACAATCTGGTCTCCAGCTCAATCAAATCTTGTATCCTGACAAATTATTATATTGAATAAACCAACTGTAAGTTCAATTAATTGTTCATTTATCTAGTGATAACACACATCCATTCGCCTCACACATCCTATTTTCGTATATTGACATACTCGACACTAAATAGCGAAGCCCCCGCTATCCGAGTAAATGGCTTAAGTGCTTTGACTCAAAATTAAGGGACTGAATAACTTGTGTTCGTCATTCTGGACGTAACAGTCCTGGGGACCGCGCGGGTATCAAAATTAAGGTTTTAGCCACGTAGAGGGTCGCGTTGACCGAGTGGAGCTTAAGTTAAGTTAAGTTAAGTGTGTGTGTAAAATAGTCCAGGGGACTCAGGGTGAGTGTGTGTGTGAGATAGCCAAAGGTAGTTGGCTTAGTTTAGGTTTATAAGATATAAGATATATGAGGTCAATAGAGGTTTAAAAGGTTAAATAAATAAAAGGTCATAAGGTTATAAGGTTAAAAAGGTTTATTGAATAAATAAAAGTTAAAATCGTCAAATTAATAATTAAATTATTGATAAATTATCCTTCCTCATCCTTCTCTTACAATTAAATAAATTACACCGACCCTGATGATCTAAGATCCGGCTCTAGGAGGCCGTTATTACTTCCAGTGGCGCCCTTGACAAAAGGACGACCAGAGTAGCGGCATAGACCTGTTATATATCTCTCACTATTCGTCCTTTTCATATCCTATTTTACTGTTAAAAAAGTATTATTAATTCAGTAAAAATTGATAAGTCAATCGTCAATAAGAAAATAATCTATAATTTATAAGCCGTGAGGTAAGTTAGTAAATTTAATACGCGTTTCCGAGTTGAAAATAGTGCGGGCCTTTGCTTTGCAAGAACCCCAGCCCACTGTCCTGTCCAAGTAAATAAAAATTTGTTAGAGGCCAGCCTAAGCCAGGGTTCAACCCTCAAATTTTGCTGGCTGCTGGTAAAAATCGTGAACCTAAAAAGCGATTTGTCTCAATATATTTGGGGGGCCCAAAAAACCGACTATTTTTTTTTCGAGTCTCTGATGTAAATTTGTTGGTTTACGATGTTCTAAGAAGCTTCTCCAAAAATCAGCTCGATAAAAAATTTTCAAGAGGTCGCTCACGAATTTTGAAAATATCAAAAATGATCGGAATTTGAATTTTTTATTTCAAATTTTCTCTTTCTCGTGGCAGCAATAGTTTATATTTGTGAAATCATGACTACGCTGAAAATTGAAGCCCAAAATTTAAATATTTAAACCCCACTCAAGAATTTCGAATATTTCTCAGTACTGTCTTTTGGACGATTTCGAGTGACCCTTGAATATTGATAATAAAGTATCTCGATTTTTTCACCATCAATTTGCATGACAATGAATAAAAATATAACCCAAGAAATAGAAATAGTAAGTTTTTAACATACTTTTTTTATTTTTTAATACAATTTTTAGGTATTTTCGCATATTAGAAACTTACCAAATTTTATCGTTTAAGACTGTCCTGTATATTTTTGAATATGCAAAAGTTATATTTTACTAAAATGACTATAATTGAGTTATAAAAAAATACAAAAACAAATTCAAACTATTCGTTACATATTATCAGTTAATATTCAAAATTCTTGAGCACTGTTTAAATTTTTTAATTTTGGGATGAAATTTATAGCATAGTCATGATTTCACAAATAGAAACTATTGCTGCTACAAGAAAGAAAAAATTTTTAAATTAAAAATCCGAATTTCATTCATTTCTGATCTTTTCAAAATTCGTGAACGACTTCTTGAAAATTTTTGATTGAGCTGATTTCTGGAGAGACTTCTTAAAACATCGTAAGCCAATAAATTTTCACGCAAGATCGGAAATTCGTCAATTTTTTTTACCGCCGGCAAGCGTAAATTCGACCGAGCAACCTCCACGTGGTATGCTTTGGGTCACGCCAATGCCGGCGGTAAAAAAAATTGACGAATTTTTTTTGACAATGATAAATCATTGCGGATACAACGAAAAAAAAAATTTCGAAAAAAAAAAAAAATTTCTTCAAAATTTTTGTTTTTTTAAGTTTTTTCGATAATCAATCTTTTTGATCAAAGAAATCAAGATTATTGGTGGAAAAGACATTTTGAAATCGAAAAAATGACCAAAAACCGAGAAACTACCAATTATGGTGATTTTTGGCAAAATTGATAAAATTAAAGCTTCGGGACACTAAGAAAGAAATATCGCAGCGCTTTGAAATTTTCAGGGTTTTCTCAGGACACTGAGGTTGAAAAAAAAATGACGATATCCTTTGTTCATCCGTTATATCCAAAGTTATAGCAAGATTTCCGAATATCCTTGAATATGCGAATTTTGACCTGTTTTTCAATAAACATTATCGCTTCAAAAAAAATTTTTCTATTAAAAGCCACTAATTTTGTCTTATAGAGAATATTTTCCAGTTTTCAAAACCATACTTCTATTCTCTGTACGACCAATATGTCTGGAGTTATTGATTATCAAAGCCAAAATGGACTTTTTTGCTTTGATCAATGATAACTTGGCGCCAAATCATCGTAAAGACTTTTTGACGCCGCAAAATTAAAGGGCATAAAATTTCCTAAAAGAGTCATAATGTTAAATAATCCAAAAAAATTTATTGAAGCCCATAGACTTGTGTGAAGAGCAAAAATTTTGAAAATTTTTTTTTCGTCGGTTTTCTCAAGATTACTCCGAAACCTTGCATGATAAAAAAATTTTAGGTCCAGATCTGAAAACTAGAAACTTGAGGCTTTAATTTGCTTTTTTATTTTTTTTCTACGACCATTTTTCACCGAGTTACAGGTTACGTGCGTTAATATCCCCGGACATAATATCCCTGCGACAAAATATCCCCCGACAAAATATCCCTGCGACAAAATATCCCCCGACAAAATATCCCTGCGACAAAATATCCCGACATTTTGTAATAAATATAAAACGAATAATTTCTAATCAATAATGTTTTAGTATCACTTTTATCATATTTGCATCCATTTGCAATAAAATTGTGCCCTCTTTTCAGAGGTTTTGGGTGTGTGTAATCTCAAAAATATATGAACACACATGCGTGCAATAGTACGTGCCCTTTTTTTCAGGCATTTTGTGTGTGTGTGAATACAAAAATATCTGAATGCATCCACTTGCACAAATTTCTTCATCGATTATTCATCGATAGGGATATTTTGTCTACATAAATTTTGTCATGAAGATATTTCATCCTTAGATATTTTGTCTGAAGATATTTTGTCGCGGAGATATTTTGTCGCGGGGATATTATGTCGGGGGATATTTTGTCGTAAAAAAATTTTAGGTCCAGATCTGAAAACTAGAAACTTGAGGCTACAATTTGCTTTTTTATTTTTTTTCTACAACCATTTTTCACCGAGTTACAGCATGTTGAAAATCACCCAAAAATTTCGAATTTTTTTTCTATCCCTTAATTTTTGGGACCAGTATATTAGACTGATTAAAAAAAATCGACTACTTTTTTTTCTTCATTATTTCGAAAATATTGTTGGAAATAACGAAAAAAAAATACTGTGAAAGTTTGAGCTCTTTCTTGAGAGTATATATATACACTACTGGGAAAAATTAAATGATAAAAATAAAATTCCAAATTTTTGGGCGATTTTCAACGGGCCGTAACTCTGAGAGAAATGGTCGTGCAAGAAATAAAAAAAAATGAAAATTGTAGCTCCAAGTGTCTACTTTTTGGATTAGAACTTTAAAATTTTTTAGCATCAGCGGTTTTCGAGTAACCTTAGAAAAACCAGCGACAAAAAAAATTTCAAATTTTTTAATTTTTTTTTATTTGGTCCACGGGCATGGGAAAAATTTTTTTCGCTTAACCACTATGAGGATCGGATACCTTCATTATTCAGCTTTAATTTTGTTTTTTATGGACCTTGATACGTCCACTTCTCGCCGAGATATCGGTCTTCAAATGGAAAAGGATCTTTTTGTCTTTGATTATCGATATCTCAGAAACCAATGATCGCACAGAAAGTTAATAGTGGGTTTCAAAAATTTAAATAAATTACTTTCACCGATTAGCCATTGCTTATTCGAAAAAAAAATTTGTTCCTATCGTCACATGAATTTAAAAATGCATCAAAAAAGGGCTTTTGGTGGTTTTTTGAAAAATCAAGCGCTGAAACGACAATATTATGGAAATCAATAATGTTAAGTGTGCATTTTACAGTTCAATACGGCCACGAAATCCCTACAAAGAGCCAGATTAATCCAACCAGCTGTTTCTTTGATTCCCTCGATCAAATTTTTGAAAAAATTTAAGGATCACGTTTTTTGCTCTGAAAAGCTTATAATCTTTAACAAAATGCGAAAGCATATTTTTTTTCTGAGCTTTGTACACATTTTTTTTGCGGATAGTGCTTAAATTTTCAAAAAAAAAAAAAATTTTTCAACAAATTTTTTTTCTGAATTTGATGAACGAGAGATCAGTAAAATCACGGAATGCAGCAGCGGAAACGTGTTAATAATGATTGGGCGTTGGTTTTTTAAAGTTCCTAAAGTTATTCCAAAGACCAATTTAAGAAAAAAATTTTTTTTTTGAAAAATTTTTTGTTTTAAAAACTTTTTTTTTTTTGTTTTTTTTAAATTAAGGACTGTCTATAATAGAAAATTGGACAAAGCTAAGAAAAAAATTTGTTCCTTCATGTGTTAAAGATTATCAGCTTTTCAGAGCAAAAAACGTGATCCTTTAATTTTTTTAAAAATTAGATCGAGTGAAACAAAAAAACGGCTAGTTGGATTGATCTGGCTCTTTGTAGGGTGTTCGTGAACATATTGAAATTTTCTTTTGGAATAACTTTAGGAACTTCAAAAAACCAACGCCCAATCATTTTACTGATCTCTTGTTCATTAAATTAAAAAAAAAAATTTGATGAAAAATTTTTTTCTTTTTTGAAAATTTAAGCACTATCCGCAAAAAAAATGTGTACAAAGCTCAGAAAAAAAATATGCTTTCTCATTTTGTTAAAGATTACAAGCTTTTCAAAGCAAAAAACGTGATCCTTAAATTTTTTCAAAAATTTGATCGAGGGAATCAAAGAAACAGCTGGTTGGATTAATCTGGCTCTTTGTAGGGATTTTGTGGCCGTATTGAACTGTAAAATGCACACTTAACATTATTGATTTCCATAATATTGTCGTTTCAGCGCTTGATTTTTCAAAAAACCACCAAAAGCCCTTTTTTGTTGCATTTTTAAATTCATGTGACGATAGGAACAAATTTTTTTTTCGAATAAGCAATTGCTAATCGGTGAAAGTAATTTATTCAAATTTTTGAAACCCACCATTAACTTTGTGAGCGATCATTGGTTTCTGAGATGTCGATAATCAGAGACAAAAAGATCCTTTTCCATTTGAAGACCGATATCTCGGCGAGAAGTGGACGTATCAAGGTCCATAAAAAAAGAAATTAAAGCTGAATAATGGAGGTATCCGATCCTCATAGTGGTTAAGCGAAAAAATTTTTTCCCACGCCCGTGGAACAAAAAAAAAAAAATTAAAAAAATTAAAAAATTTTTTTGTCGCTGGTTTTTCTAATATTACTCAAAAACCGCTCATGCTACTGTTACGTTCCCGTAATATTCTATTGATTAAATTCAATTAATTATTTTTCATAAATTAATTTAATTTGATGTAACGGAAATTGGTTAAGATAAGAAAGTCGCCGTGGCTCGCGGGTAGTCAAAACAGATGACAATGCATGAAACCCGGGCCACGACGATTCTCTCACAGGAAACCTGAGACGCAGCGTCAACATTTTGTCAACTCTGTTGGCTTACTTATATTTTTATAACGTTCAATAGTCAGTCTTACGAGAGAGCTCATGGAACTCAAACCTCTGCTCTCCAGCCATAATTAATAAACTATAATTAATCCTAAACTAATTCACCCTTATTTTGGAGTGCCGATTGGCACCCTCAATATTTTCACCTACACCATGGCCTGTCTATAACATTACTATCACCCAGAGCCGAGCGCTTATCAGCTGTTCCACCCTGTCCTATAACCCTTAGCGCTCAACAGCAGTTCGGGTTTCCTTCAAGTTTCCTGCCGACTTTCCTACTATTCACCTGTTATTGTAAAAATAATTATATGGAGTTGGAACCGGCATCGAAAATATTTTTAAGTCGCGAAAATTAAATAAAATTAATAATTAATCGAATAATCGACGACCACGGCCTACCAGGGGTCTATAGACACTCTAACGAGGCCAAACCTGGATAAAATTAAATAATTAAAAATAATTTTTATTTTTAATTAATTTGGGGTAATTTCTCAGAACGTAACAGCTACAAAATTTTAAAGTTCTAATCCAAAAAGTAGACACTTGGAGCTACAATTTCCTTTTTTTTATTCCTTGTACGATCATTTCTCTCGAAGTTACGGCCCGTTGAAAATCGCCCAAAAATTTGGAATTTTATTTTGATCCTTTAATTTTTTCCACTAGTGTATTATAACACAAGAATCGTACACTTGGTTTCTGGTTATAATTTCGTTCTCTGCCTTTAGCCTCCAGTCTTAATACTAACAGGGCGCCAGCTTATTTTTATCACTGGAATTACTAAACCAGTGAATCATGAATTAGATAATTTTTGATACGTGGAATTATCTCGAAAACCACGAATAACTAAAACTGGATAATTTTTGATCTGTCGAGTTATCACCAAAACTACGCAGAACTAAAAACTAAAACTAAAATGCTCAGAACTTAAAAGCAATAACAAAAACAGAGACTGGAAAGCTAAAAACAGACTTACGGTATGCCATGGTATCGCTCAGAGAGAGGAAGTAGTCCGGGTCAAATCATCCCAAATCCATGTAAATTATTAGTGGATTTGCAATTTTTATCAAACAATACATAATCAACAATCTCTATGCAACAATAAATAAAATACTGTAGCGTAATACACATAATTTTACTCTATAACAAAATACTGAATCTAATATTGATAAAGTTAATCTTAACACCGAGCATATTAACATCTAAGTGATGCGTATCCAGATATTATAGACAAAATAATTAATTAGCTAGAGCTGAACGATAATTAAATAATATTCGGTAAACTAGAACAATAATTATAAATTCGATACTGTAGAATATTTTCCTTAATAATCTAGTAAAATTAACGTACATGGATTATAATTAGTTTAATAACGAAATATATTTCTTATAATAATTTTATAAAAATAATTGTAACATAAGATCATGAACATGATTCTAAACTTTAACAATATTCTCATAATTCTCTCAGATCTTAATCTTTCCTGTGGTTGAAACAGTAGCGTAATACCTCAAGACTTCGACTCGAACTCGATCAATGATTAATGATTATAAAAATTATTTCATGCCTTATTATTGATAAATAAAATGTCAAGTAAGGTCTTACGCTGTTTAAGATAATGCTTTTATAACAATAATCTTAACTTATAGCTTTCCGGAATGTCATTAATTGTAGCACCGTTACTGAACACGTCTACTCACTTTGAGCGACTCAAATCGAATGCCCACGTCGGTACTCTTCAAAGGACTCTCTTCGACTCCCCAATTTAAAATCCAAAACTCAATCTTATCGTTATCATTAACTAACCTCGATACTCTAATTCGTAAATCAAACCCCAAACTTTACTATATCGGCAACTGGAGGCTTATACCTCACCAAGCGTGCTCACTAACTGATTCTGAATATGGATATCCTTGGTCGTTGCTCTCCTAGAATGGACCAGCTGGGATCATAAAACTTACAAACTAAGTGACCTATGACTCCTTTGGTGGTATAGGTGGTCATAGCTTGTCCTCTGAGGCCTGTCAGACTGAACGATTGGAAATGACCAAACGGCTTCCATAACAGCAACAGTTACAAAACAACTGTCGAGGTCTACCAAATGAAAATTCCAAAACTGATCCTATTTTGCATCCATCAGATTTTGTATATACTGGAGCGTTAGCATCTCAGCTAGACCTCTGCAATCTACCAAGAAGTCAGAGGAATAGAACTAGGTTCTATCATTAGATGACACTGGGTGATTAATTCAAATCCCGCTCCATGGTAACAATGACTCGGCTACATACCAAATCTGTAAGCCACAACTCATACTTTATCATTTTTCAAACTTTAATCGTAAACCCTATTCCATATCAAAGTTCCATATTTCGGATTCTAATTCTTTACTCTAATTTTTCTTAATGAAAACCCATAACTGTAACTAAACGTTACCCCATATTGAATTCTTAAACTTCAACTTCGATTGAAAATCTGTATCAAAATCGTTAATTACTGTAAGCTAAACTATAAGTCTAGAGTTACCATGCTCGTAAGTACATTAACATCAGTTGGTGCTTGTTAGATTCACTTTGATTTGACCCCTTTGCGAAATATAACGTCACAATATCTATGTATATATATATATATATATATATATATATATGCAGGGTGTCCCAAAAGTGAAAGTTATAACGTAAATTTTACTTAATACTCTATAAACTCAACAAAATTACACGAAAACTATTACCCAATAAACTACTCAATTACTCGAACTCACATTACACCAAATCGGGCTACGTTACACTTCACCCACCGGTCATTCCTCTCATTTCCTCTAGATCCTGATGGGCGCCAGCCGACTTTTATTTCCCCGGTATCGGCAACCGATCTAAACGTACACGTAAATTAAAATCTAAAATCTAAATCCTTTGGAGATGAGCGAAATGAACGGGGGTAGCGGCATGCCCTGGTGCGCTCAGTATGCTAGGTTGTGGAGAGAGGGTCGCGGTATTTATGACGCGGAAGAAGCCGATTAATTACACCAAATAAAATAAAAGGAAGAAAACAAAACGAAATAAAATATCGTAAAGATGACGCGAAAGTGACGCGGAGGGCCCAAATGGCCCGCGGTCGAGTACTCTCGGTCCATCAACCAAATAAATACCTGAGTACGCCATCGGGAACCTCTCGTGGACGACGAATTACAAAACTTAACACGATAATTAATAAAATAAAATAAATGGTGCGGTAATTTGCGACAACAATCCACACGATAAACGGCTCCGAGAGCGCAATTCACAGAGCCACAAGCTCTAAAAACGACGACAGTCTAGAGTGCGGTCAAGGTCCACCTCAGGGACTCTCCGACTCGCCACCCCTCGCTCCCAAACTCTAAACTCGACTATTGGGTCTGCTCGTACCCGAGCGACTCCCAATTCCAAGTCTCTGACACCATTGTCTTCCCTCAACTACTCTTCTCTCCCACTCCATTCACTCGCACGCTCTACTGCTTTCAGTCACTCTCACATCCTCGCTTCTCCATTAATTCTTTCCCCACCACATACAAGCCGTAGACTCACGGGTCTTCCCGCAATGTCACTCCTCGTGATATCTGAAGTTAACGAATTTTTGGCTTCCTCGAGCATCGCAAACGAGGCCTGCTATTCCCAAATAAACGTTAACATACCCCTGCTAACTCCGGGTATCAACACGCAGGGGCGGCGACATCTCAGTTGCTCCTCCATGATCACCACGTCAACCCCGAGGGCTAGGCCTAGGCCTAGTCGTCATCACTGGTCGGGAGGCACGTTATCTTGGCCACTATCCGCGACACAGCTAGACATTCCCCCTTAAATCCACGCTCAACCACACAGACACTCCAAATCATACAGCATACCGTACACTTACTCGTACCCTCGACACTCTTAACTCACCGCACATACATACTCCATACTCTCAACTCTTCATCTACTACACTCAACTCGACACACATACTAGCTCTATCTCTCTCTCTCTAACACACAGACTCACGCTCACTCCACCTTCAACTCCATCTCTTCGGCAATGTAACGCCACATGGTACAAAAAAAATAGGCATATCTATATCTCGTAAATCTGAGTATGAAATTCTTTTGCCATGTTTGCATCTGAAGCAGCTGTAATTAGTTATCAATTAAAAACCATCAGCCAATCAGTGATCAGATACAGAAAAATGAAGAGGAGTGGAATAAAACTAAGTAGCAAGATTCATGACCCTTCTTTAACTGAAGGTACCTGCTGCTTGTACTCAATAGACCCATAGGAAAAAAAATTAATTGTGGGTAAGAAAATAATTTTTGTCACAAACTTTGAGAGAAGGACTCCAATAAATTTTTTTTTAAGGTTATTAATAGATTAAATGGATAAAAATTTCTCATTGAAAGATAAGTTTCTGAAGCTTATTAGTTGTAGAAATTTTCTCAAAACGAAATAGACAAAAAGCAATTTTTGAAAAAACTTTTTTTTTTTTTAATACAACTGGCATGAAAAAAAAAGTTTTGAGTTGCTTTCATCAAAAGTAATAAAACATTCGTTTATTACAAGCTAATTTTTACCTCTCAAAAATTAAAAATAAATCATTTCGTAACGGGGTAGAAATTTGTTCGTTAAATTTAAATTTGAAATCGACTCGCGCCAAAAGCTGAAGCGACCTTTCTCTACAACAAGGGCCGATAAAGTAACCTCCTACTTAGCATTGGGGTCGCCCCCGTCGAGTGTCGACAAAGCTCTTGATTCTAGAATTTGGTAGACATGCAAAGAAGGGGATGATGAGGCTCAGAGCCGACGAGCAATCGGTTTTGTTTTTTAGGTCTACGGGGCCGGGAAAATTTTTTTCGAAAAAACCAATTCATGGCTCGTTTAGAAAATTTATTCAGCTACAATTTGATTTTTTTTTTCCTCTGTATAACAATTTGCTGCTGAGATATCAGTCTTCAAATGAAACAGAGTCCTTTTGTCTTTGATTACCGATATCTAAGCAACTTATGATCGCACAGTAATTTAAAGGGCAGTTAGAGAAACTTGAATAAATTTCCTACATGCTCTTTTTTCAATTTTTTGAAAAAAAAATTTTTTCCATCTTTAATATCAATTTGAAAAACCCTTAAAAATGGCCATTTTCTGGTTTTTTAGTCAACTTATCGCTACTTTGCAAATATTCATGGAAAGGTTAATGTTTCCAGGTGATTTTACCCCCAAAAACCCTGGAAATTTTCAGATTGATCCATTGAACCGTTTGTCTGGGCCGATTGCTCAAAGTTTTATGAAACAATTAAAGGAACAAGTTTTGTTCCTTAATTTATGTCATCATTACCAAAATGAAAAAATTCATTTTTTTCGGATTTCTTCTCATTTTTGCGTTAGTTGTTCAGTAAATGTAAGGTAAAGAAAAAAAAAAAAATTTTCCAAAAAACGAGGTAAAACAAGAATTTTTTTTTTTTTTTTTTTTCGTTTTACTCGGGTTTTATTTTTTTTTTTTTTTTTTTTTTCGTTTATAAATTTATAAAATTTTCTTGTTCCTTTGATTTTTTGGATAAGTGTATTATATAATTAATAATAATAGGCTACTCGAGAAATTTTTCGTTAGTTTAAATTCAAATATTTTTATCTTTTATTGCAAATTATTAAAAATTTTTGTAAAATATTTAACAGGGCCTGTTAAATTAATTTCATTTGAATCAATCGATTCATATCTGGTGAACTGTTCACAATGTTAAAATACCATTATCTAAACAAAGTAAACCTGGACGACGGTAGTAATATCTATAAGCATTTTTATAAGAGAAAGAAAGCATAAGAGTAATGTTTCTAAAACACTTGATTGCTCTGTATCCTCAGGGTGCACAATACGATATGTTTTTTAGAGAAGACCTTCCAAGATTACTGGAAGAGCTGCCTGATCAAGATCAGCCAATGTGGTTCCTATTGATAGTGGGGACAAAATGGTCCTATGCGATATCCACCGCGGTCTCCTGATTTAACACCAATGGACTTTTCCCTATGGGGTAATATCAAAGTACACGTCTACGAAGTGGAACCTGCTGATCAATTTGATGCGATGGCGAAAATTCATGCAGCAATAAATAGCATTAACCCTGAAATGCTCCAACAATCAGGGGCGAACCTCATTAAAAGAGCTCAATTATGTATAAATGCCCAGGGTCGAAATTTCGAATAATCGTTGTTTTAATTAATGTAATTTTCATAAAAATCAATATTTAAGTTAGAAGAAAAGACTATAAGAGTAAAATAAAATAAATTGATCTTTATTTGGGAAATTATTTTTTTAATTATCGACCCTGTTTCCGAAGGTGTCCGTCAACTGATCCCAAAAATTTTATACCATGACACGTGATTCCTAGAAATTGATCCCACCGACATTTGGTTCCATCGACAATTGATTCATTATTCTCACAACAATAATGAAAAATAA
This sequence comes from Microplitis deprimator, assembly GCA_964016945.1. NCBI lineage: Eukaryota > Metazoa > Arthropoda > Insecta > Hymenoptera > Braconidae > Microplitis > Microplitis deprimator. The sequence goes on along the minus strand of OZ024706.1, from coordinate 21,394,537 downwards.
TTTTTTTGAAGACCTATAATTAAAATGATATGAAATATCTTATAACTAAACAAATATCTTATATTAATCCCAAGTTGTCTGTGGAATCACTTTTCTGGGATTGGTTGTCATGGAACCGTTTCTGAAATTTTCCTCCTTATAATATGCTTACTCCAATTATTATTTACAAAGTTATCTTGAGGTAAGCAAATATTTTCAAGTTCGCAGTTTGTGACTTTTTTTTTATCAAGTTTATTGTCTCGAAAAAAATTTTTTTCAATAAAAATCAACCACTTCTTATAGCGGATGATTGTAATTAATTAATATACTACTTCAAATTTTTGTACAGTTGTTGGTTGCCGAATAATTAATTATCAAAGTCAAAAATTTCATTATTAGATGGAATTTATTTATCTGATTTTTTTATACTTACTCAAAAACTATTAGTGCTAATAGTATTAAAAGTTGAGAGGTAAATCTTTTAAAACCAACTCGATACTTTTTCTTTCATGCCAGTTGTATTAAAAAAAAAAAAAAAGTTTTTTCAAAAATAGCTTTTTGTCTATTTCGTTTTGATAAAATTTCTGCAATTAATAAGCTTCACAAACTTATCTTTCAATGAGAAATTTTTATCCATTTAATCATTAATAACTTTAAAAAAAAATTTATTTTTATTTATTTATTTATTTGGAAATGTGCCAAGGCAAGTGCCGAATGGCAAGGTTTATACAAAGAATAGTTCACATAACGTAGTATCACGTAAGAAAATACAGGATGTTGATGAACAATAAATCATATACATAATTAAAAATTTGACAGTTGATAATTAAACAACTAGCATGTATTAGATTATAAAAGAACAATTTGATTAATTTGACTCTAATTAGTTATAACTTATAACCAGCACAGTTTGAAAGAAACCTTGAAAGATAATGAAAATTAATTATCTTTTAACTTGAGTTATAGCAGATGTTTAAACATTTTGTTTTTGAAGACTTCTAAGCTCTGTGAATTTAGGACTTCATTTGCCAAATTTTTCCACATACGGATAACTGATACAATAGAATGTTCATAGCTGATTGTGGCAAAATTTGGTATCTTGAAGGTGACATTATTTTGTTTTCCGGCTATTCTAACTGACCGTCGAATGCTTGAATCTTCTTCAATTAACAGCTCTCTCAAGTATTTCGGCTGTTCCGAGTCTAGTAACTTGTAGAAGTAACAGGCTAGGTAGTACAATCTTCGTGACTTTATATGCAACCAGTTTAAAGAACGCCGATACGACGTGCTGTGTTCATCGCGTTTGATGTTATATACAAATCTAATAGCGTTGTTCATTAAACGCTGCAATTTATTATCGAGCCTTTTCGAGAAGTCCAGTAAGACAATAAAGCAATAATCGCAGATTGGTAGAACAGTGGCAGTAACTAGCATCTTACGTATAGGTGGAGACAAAATATTTTTCCTGTGCTTCAAATTATTTATCGTCGCATGGACTTTACGTGAGAGGTGGGCCAAATAAATATCTCAAGAAAGATCCTTTTATAGATGGAGACAAAGATGTTTAGTTGTGGAGACGTATGGGACAGTTTGTCCATCGACGATGATTTGTGGAAGCTCACAATTTTCTAATAGTTTCAGTTTACGTTTACTACCTAAGATCATGACTTTAGTCTTTGTATAGTTTACTTCGAGACCAGTTTCATGTGCCCATTCAGCAACAGCCTGAGCGTCCGACTGTATATAAAAAGCAGCTTCTTCCAATTTAAAGAGTGAAATGTAGATAGGCACATTTGTCATCACTGATGGATTATTTGCTGATGACCCATCATCAGCAAATAACCCATCTTTAGAGTGCTTGAGACGTTTTGATACTCCATTTATAACAATTAGGAATAAGATTGGTCCCAGAATAGATCCTTGCGGTACTCCTGATGTAGTAGCAATTTGTCTAGAAGGATTATTTGCAGGATCCACAACAGACTGTGATCTACTCGTAAGATAAGCATAGTCCAAGATCCCAGAGCGATAAAACACAACTTATTTTCTAAAGCATAGAACTTTCGGTTCTAAGTAGTCTCTCGTGTACTTTTTAATACCTGTACGTTTGTGGAGTTGGCTCGGTGACACCTGCGCAGGTACCAGGTGAGAAAGGTAACTAAATATCAGAGTTACTCAACTTAAATTTTAATGACTGATTTTTATATATATGTTGTAGAATATTACTCTAAAGTTATATCAAAAAAGTCAGACGCTTTCCGTGGGCCAGAACTTTTGTCAGACGCTTTAAAGCTCTACAAAAAATTAATGAACTTAATTTATTTCTAAATGTCTGATTTTTATATATGTTATTAAGATAAATATTACAAAGTTATATTTAATCAGTCAGACAAATTGTAATGACCAAACATCCCCTAAACACAAAAATTATTCAACTATGAGTATGAGCGCGAGAGCACTATACATGCATTTCAGAGCGAGTGAGACATCCATGGTAACTCGGTTCCCCTTCTTAAACTCACAATCTGTTTCAGTCTACTGTTTGTGTATGTTTATATGCCAGGTGCACGCACCGTATACTATGGTGGGCCAAAAAAAAGAACTAATTTTTTTTTCTTTAGTTACCGTGAAAATATCATTAAAGATGATAAAAAAAAATTCTGGTAAAGTTTGAGCTCTTAATATTAATATTAAGAGGCTCCGCTTTGTGATTTTCAATTTCCCATTTGAATAACATAGAAAGAAAAAAATTTTAAGTTTGGAATTTTATATTTCGGCAATGGCTCATTTTACAGACATGTTCGAGACATATTTTGTAGGAAATTAAATGCTCTACAAAAAAAGTCTTATCATTTTTTGATAAATCTACCTGTTCAAGAGTTATCAGAGCTCAAAGTCAAGTTATAGTAAATTTCGAGATCTTTTTACTTTTCTGGCGAAACTATTTGACTTATCACGAAATGTCACTCAATCTTTTTTCGTAGACAATTTTATTCCCTACAAATTATTTTCAGTAAAGTTTTTTCAAATTCCGCATTGTTTTCCAGTTATTTTAATTTTAATGTCGAGCTCTTGAGATTTATCAGAACACTGCTTTTTTAAGAGCTTGACATTAATATGAAAATAACTAGAAAACAATGCCGAATTTGAAAAAACTTTACGAATAATAATTTGTCGGGAATAAAATTGTCTACAAAAAAGATCGAGTGACATTTCGTGATTAGTCGAATAGTTTCGCCGGAAAAGTAAAAAGATCTCGAAATTTACTATAACTTGACTGAGCTACGATGACTCTTGAACAGGTGGATTTACGAAAAATGATAAGAGACTTTTTTTGAAGAGCATTTAATTCCCTACAAAATGTATCTCGAACTTATCTGTAAAATGAGCCATTGCCGAGATATAAAATTCCAAACTTAAAAATTTTTTTTTCCATGTTATTTAAATGGGAAATTAACAATCATAAAGCGGAGCCTATTACTTTTAATTGTTGCTTACTATTGATATTTTTACTTACTATTAATATTAAGAGCTCAAACTTTACCAGAATTTTTTTTCTATCATCTTTAACGATATTTTCCCGATAACTAAAGAAAAAAAAAGTACAGTTCTATATTCGGGTTTATGAGACCACATGTTTTTGTCAATTATATCGTGTGATTTGTAAGTGATATCAAGTTATTTTCAATAGAAAATATGGAAGAATCCTCGGAAGCATTATGACGATGATGAAGATGATTAAGAGACAATCAAATTATCTCATTAATTCATCATAATTTATTATTTTTTTTACTAAAATTATTACAATTGATATCTTTTTTAAAATAGAATAAAAATGATTCTTTTTGAAAGATATTGCTCAGAAAAAATTCATTTTTCCCTATATATCTGTAATATATATAATTACTTTTAAAATGATTATTATTTTAATTAAAAATTTCATCTTATTTAAATAGATAGGCAAGAATATGAAATTGAAAGCAGCGAGTATTTTTCAAATATTAAGATAGTTTACTCTGAAGCGCATGCGCATAGTGCTTTCGCGCTCATACTCATAGTTGAGTAATTTTTGTGTTTAGGGGATGTTTGGTCATTACACTTTGTCTGACTGATTAAATATAACTTTGTAATATTTATCTTAATAACATATATAAAAATCAGACATTTAGAAATAAATTAAATTCATTGATTTTTTGTAGAGCTTTAAAGCGTCTGACAAAAGTTCTGGCCCATGGAAAGCGTCTGACTTTTTAACTTCCCGCTGAGAAAATCGAAGATTTTCAAAAATTTCGGAAAGTTATTGTTTTCACTCCGATTTGCGAAAATCGAAATTCCAACAGATGTCGACGTTTTAAGGTTCTAGGAAGCTATCTTGACTAAATTTAAGATGATATCCGAGTGTATGTATGTAAATATTCTGTAACTTTTGAACGGATGAACAGATTTTGATCGTCAAGGTGTCATTCTACGCGGTTTGTTAATTACTATATGCACTGAAAATTTGAGCTTAATCGGTATGGTACGTTCTTAGATATTCCAAAAATAAAATTTTTTCAAAAATGTTTTTTTTGAATAACTTTTAATTCGCTAGATGGATTGATTCCAAAATCTATTCAGCTTTAAAACTTTATAAGCCGCGCCGAATGCCATCAAAATCGGTTCATTCGTTCAAAAGAAACCGTGAACAAAAGAATTGAAAAAAAATTTTTTTTTTAGTTTTCTTGAAATTTCTCAAGAACGACTCGATAAATCAATTTTAAAATTTGATCAGCTCTAGAAAACTCAATAAAACGCGTCGATCGCTACCTCAACCGTTGCAATCGGTAAATTCGTTCGAGAGATATCGTTGGAGAAAAAATGGTAAAAAACGTTATTTTTCAAAAACAAAGGCACTCAAAAGTATTTTCGAGCTCGAAAATGTATTCTCGACAATGTTTTCGAGCTTAAGGAGCTCGAAAACTGCGGCAAATTTTGAGGCTGGCCCGCAGGGTCAACTGACAGACCGATTTTTTTATATAACTTCAGAGTAATATTCTACAAAATATATATAAAAATCAGTCATTAAAATTTAAGTTAAGTAACTCTGATTTTTAGTTACCTTTCTCACCTGGTACCTGCGCAGGTGTCACCAAGCCAACTCCACAAACGTACAGGTATTAAAAAGTACACGAGAGACTACTTAGAACCGAAAGTTCTATGCTTTAGAAAATAAGTTTTGTCTTATCTCTCGGGGATCTTACTCTAGCATGATACCAGAGAATTACTTCAGTGGAGAAGCCCATCTTATGCATTGTTATAAATAATAATTTAGAATTAAGGTAGTCAAAAGCTTTGGTAAAATCAAATAATATGAGAAAGGTTAGATCATCTCTCTCAATGGCTAGACGTATATCATCAGTCAATTTCAGTAGTGAGGCTTGACTGCTGTGATGCTTGCGGAAACCTGATTGGTATTTATCTAGTAAATTATTATTCTCGAGATAGCTGACTACCTGATTTGCAACAATTCGCTCGAACACATTAGCTAAATGAGTCACTTTAGTTATTGTAGTCTTGCTCTCAAAGTTTGTGACGAAAATTATTTTCTTACCCACAAATAATATTTTTTTTCTATGGGTCTATTGAGTACAAGCAGCAGGTACCTTCAGTTAAAGAAGGGTCATGGATCTTGCTACTTAGTTTTTTTCCACTCCTCGTCATTCTTGTGTATCTGATCACTGATTGCCTGATGGTTTTTAATTAATAACTAATTACAGCTGCTTCAGATGCAAACATGGCAAAGGAATTTCCTACTCAGATTAACGAGATATATATGCCTATTTTTTTTTGTACCTTTACTTTTGGGACACCCTGTATATATATATATATATATATATATATATATATATATATATATATATATATATATATATATATATGGGGCATTCCACGCCAAATCGACCACTTTTGACCCCAACCCCTTTAGATTTGGCTGAAAATCTTTTCTCTTTTTCTACCCGATCAAAAACGTTTCTCATAATTTTTTTAAATTTTTTCACCCAACCAAAAAAAAGTTATGAATTTTTGAAAAAAATGGCTTTTTTTATTTTACATAGCTATAACTTTTTCAAAATTCAACTGATTGAGACGTTTTTTTTTTCAAAATTTTTGTTTTTAAAATTACTTTTTGAAAAAAAATACAAAAAAATTATTGCAACCTATCTTCATTGTTTTTTTGTAGATACTTGGAAAAAATAAAAAATTTTTTAATGTTTGCCATCTTTGATTTTTGATTTTTTTTTTTTTATATAAAACTTTGACTTTTTCTGCAAATCCTCAAATTTTTCCAGAGTGATGTTTTTTCGATTTATATTTCTTTTTCCAATTGAAAAAAAAAAATTTTATAACTAACCTTATTTCTCATAACACCATGCTTAAAATTTTTGAGAGTACTCAGAGAACTTTTAAATTTGGAAAAAAAAAATAAAAACATCAAATTTAAATGGTAATCGTCGAAATAATTTGAATCTCGTTCGAAAAATCAAGTTAAAAAATAGAAGGACCTTCTGAATAATTTTTTGTATTTCTTTCTGAAAACTACATTCAAAAATGAAGAAATTGATAAAAAATGTTTTCGTTTGGTCCATTTTTAGACAGATGCTGGCAATTCAAAACAATTCCTTGTACACTTATTGTTTTATGGTTAAAATAATTTTTTTTTTTTAAATTGCCAGCATCTGTCTGAAAATGGACCAAACGAAAACTATTTTTTTCCAATTGCTTAGTTTTTGAATGAAGTTTTCAAAAAGAAATACAAAAAAATTATTCAGAAGGTCCTTCCATTTTCTAACTTGATTTTTCCAACGAAATTCAAATTATTCCGATGATTACCATTTAAATTTGTTGTATTTATTTTTTTTTTCCAAATTTAAAAGTTCTGTGAGTACTCTCAAAAATTTTAAGCATGGTGTTATGAGAAATAAGGCTAGTTATAAAATTTTTTTTTTTTCAATTGGAAAAAAAAAATATAAATCGAAAAAACAGCACTCTGAAAAAATTTGAGGATTTGCAGAAAATGTCAAAGTTTTATATAAAAAAAAAAATCAAAAATTAAAGATGGTAACCATCGAAAAATTTTTTATTTTTTCCAAATATCTACAAAAAAACAATGAAGATGTTGCAATAATTTTTTTGTATTTTTTTTCAAAAAGTAAATTTAAAAACAAAAATTTTGAAAAAAAGAACGTCCCAATCAGTTAAATTTTGAAAAAGTTATAGCTATTTAAAATAAAAAAAGCCATTTCTTTCGAAAATTTATAACTTTTTTTTGGTTGAATGAGAAAATTTAAAAAAATTATGAGAAACGTTTTTGTTCGGGTAGAAAAAGAGAAAAAATTTTCAGCCAAATTTAAAGGGGTCGGGGTCAAAAGTGGTCGATTTGGCGTGGAATGTCCCATATATATACTATACTGGTGCGGAGACGTAAGAAATAAAAATGTTTACGTTTTTTGACCAAGAGGCCTTCAGATTTGAAAATCAAATCATCTACGATACGAGAAAATCGACGGTTCTATATTTTTTTGTAAAATTCATTGTTATAGCGATGCGCGATAGCGTAAGAAATCAAACTTTGCACATTTTTTGGCCAAGAGACCTATATCCTTGTAATTCGAAATAAATATTACCAACGATACGAGAAAATGGATGGCTCAATTTTTTTTTTGTAGATTTCATTGTTATAGGGATGTGCGGAGCCGTAAGAAATATAAATTTTCAGTATCTTAGGGTAAAATACCTAATGACCCGAAATTTCAAATGAATATTACCTACGATATTACAAAATAACTAGTGTAAACATTTTTCAAATAATTTGCTCAGGCGGGGTTTCGCGGGGCCATAAAAAATGCGAATTTTCACGTTTTTTGACCAAGAGAGCTACATACTTTTTGAAAATCGACTCTGGTACAGCTTTTTGAGGGCACGAGAATTAAAAATTTGTACTTTTTTTGGTCAAGATTGCAACAGACTTGAAATTGAATCTGATAAGATTGTTGGGGGGGGGGGGGGGGGTAGCATAAAAAATGAATGAATGAATTTTTCACGTTTTTCTGCCAAAAGTCGTACAAACTTTAAATTCTAAATGAAAATTACCTCGAATACCAGAAAATAAAAAGTGTTAATTTTTTTTTATTAGATTGACACTGCTGAGGTCGTGAAGGGTCATACGTAATGAAAATTTTAACGTCTTTAATCATAAAACCTACAGTCTTGAAATTTGAATTGAAAGTTAGTTAAAATTCAGGAATATTAACAACGATACGATTAAACATTTTTTATTGAGCATTTACTCCCGAATCAGTAGTGGTCATTTTTTTATAATTCGGCTGTTATAGCGCTATCCAAAGTATTTAAAGTTGTCTCTGTCCTGTGATTTCATCACTTAGAACTTTTTTTTTTTTACATAGAAAAGTGCGAGAGAATAATTATATTTACGAATGTTTGAATGGTAAATATTAAAATATCGATATCAGTAATCAAAATAAAAATGAAGAGTCATCCAACATTATGAAATGCCCAGCGAATCGAGTGGGTAACAGCTACTATTTAATATTTTTCTAAATTCGAATTACTATTTTTTAAACCATGTCGCTCTAAATAATTATGTATTCATTTAGTAAAAAAAAATAGTACTTCAAATTAATTACTATTGCAACAGACGTTATGTACTCAAAATGTTCATATTTTTCTCATCCAAACTGTAATGATTTTGTAGTTGTACTATTATTACAATACAATAACTAGTTTTTATATTTCTTAATAAATTTTCTTTAAAAAAATACATGAGATCCTTTTATATATTTCAGAAAACAGTAATGATTCTTATGTAACACTCTCACTTACTGAGTGCCTATATATTATTACATAAATGAAAATTATCCCTTTCATGTAGTTATAACGTCATAATTATAAAAGATGTACGTTAAAAAATGACTAGGAGCTTAAGGTTTAAGTATGATGTTTTTCCTATATTAGTACGTAAAAGTAAGACTTGTTTCTTACGTAAAAATATGGGTTATTATGTCACTTTTACCTTAGAAGATTGACTCATAACTTATATAATTGTATGATTTACATATTACATAAATAATGCATAAGTTTATGACTTTGGCATGACCTTACAATATGATTAAAATATTATATCAGCTACATATAACATTAAAGTCATGAAAAAAACATAATATCAAAGTCAAATCTAATGTCAGCATGATATAATAATGATGTAGTCCAATATGAAATCGTATCGAAATCATAAATTTAGTCAAAATTATGTCATGGTTACGTAAAAGTTTATGATATCTATATAACCTATATATGACTTCGTATAAAGGTTATGTTTTCAATAGAATATAAATGGATAAATAAGTAAAACAATGAATACAATAAAATGATTAATGAATATTCAGTGTCGGAAAAACTAATAGAAAGAAAAAATTTAATTGCGTACATTCGTTCAAATAATAAAATGGACTCTGTTTCCGAGTCACGCCTGTTATGTTCATTGCTGTTGAGGATCTCAACGTGTCTACTGTATTTGCTTCGTAGACCGGTTTCAATCTGTCCATCGAAATCAAAACTTTATTTTCCTCGAACATTAACGATGAAGTATTGATCGTATCAGCTGACTAGACAATATGGACCTTCGTATAGTGGCGAGAAATGTGGTCGGATCAAATCATTGCGTTCGAACACGTGTGAACAAGTACTCAGGTTCCTGATACAAAAAACAGAATGCTTGCCATGACCTTACATTTTGGCTGGTGTCAATGAGTTAAAATATCGTTTCAATGTTTAAACGATATTATGAGATGATGCTCTGTTTGTAGGAGAAAGTAACTCACCAGGTAAACTTATCGGCTTAACGTATACCAATTCAGCCGGTGTTGTCTGCATGTCGTTCCATGCTGCGCGTAACCTAAGTGAAAACACGGTTGGTATTGCGTCATACCATCACTTTCAATGATCCAAAAGCGCTGATTTTAGCTGACCATTTAAATGTTTGACAAGACGATTCGCTTGCGGATGATAAGGCATAAAAAGTGTTTTATACTATACATCTTCAATAACGACGATTCGAATAGCGGACATTGGTCCGAGGTTTTAAGTTCAAGTACTCCGTGGCGTGAAATCCAGTGCAGCGATAGTGCATGCAGTCCATCCGTAAACAAAACAATGTGTCTATGTCGATGAGAATTGGACTGTTATAATTTTATTAATACATAATTGTGCAGAGTTGAAAAAAACCAGTTAGTCGGAAGACTCAGCAGAGACTAGTACTCTGCTGAATCCAAATCTATTGGCCTGTCTTTTTACACTCCATTAATAATAAAATAAATCTACGAATAATTCTCAATTAATCTAACCTTATTTTGGGATGTCAATTGATATCCCAATATTTTCACCTACACTATGACCTATCCATCGCTCAATTAATAACCAGGGGCGAGCGCTTACTAGCAGTTCCACCCGGAATTTCATAACTCTGAGCGCTCAACAGAAGTTCGGGTTTCCTGCCAATTTTCCTACCATTCACCTGCTATTATAAAAATAATTATTTGAAGTTGGAATCGGCATCGAAAATGTTTTTCAATCGCGAAAATTAAATAAAAAAATTATCAAAATAAAATAATCGATGACCTGACGCACCTGAGATCTATCGATACCCTAACGACGTCAACCAGGAAATTGAAAATTACTCTGTCCAATAAATGGAGGAGCCGAAATGTAACACTATATAATTTTTTTTACCTGAGTACGCTCGGTGCACCATGTAACTACTATAAATGCACCATGTGATTGCCGTGGATACGCTGTATTACCATGGTGGGTACACTTTGTAACCATCGTATTAGCACCGTCAAAACTCGGTGGGTGCACCGTGTAACTACAGTCGATACGCCGTGTAACCACCGTATTAGCACCGTCGAAAATCGGTGTATTTACTTTTTTGATCTACTTGCATTTCTCCTCGGATTTAATTTTCGGCAACGTGCCAGAAATTTTAGGAAAGATACGAGTAATGGTATATGCTTGTAAGTATAAGGAACATTTGTTTTCTAGTTTGTCTGTATTTCTTATTGTTAAAAATCAGAAATATTTGTATCTTTGACTCACCCCCCCTTCCCAGCAAAACTGCTGACTGTCTCCGAGTCGGTTTTTCAAAAAAAAAAAAAAAATTATAATGACGGACAGTTCTAATGTATGGAATGTTTGTAGCAAGTAACCAGCCTGCCATTCATATAGTGCGAATCCAGCAATATTTTCATCTTCGATCCCGCTGTGACCTCCCTCCCCAGAATGGTCGGTTCTCTTCGGAATGTAAGGAATATTCGTGCCCAAGTTCAAGTCTATGGATCTGTATTAGAAACTGTTGACAAACAGATAATTAACTTTTAAAAGTAATTGTATCTACCATCACCATACTATTTATTAAGATAATAGATGGTCTATCAGTTGCGCAATCGCATGATTTTGCGATATAAATGATTTTTATTTCATGCGGTTAAGCTTTTCTTAAGTTATAAAATATCATGCACACAAAGAAACAAACAGTTGAAAATTGAAACACTTATTTTGTACCTGTAAATTTCACATACTTAAAACTTTCGTAGTACTATTTGTTCAAAAATTAATAAAATCTACACAGAATTAATACTGCACTGTTCATCTAAGAGGATGAAATCGATTCTCGAAAATAAACGTATCATCAATAATGGCAAGCTCTTACAAATGTCAGGAATATGTGTTCGAAAATTTTAGTCTGTTGTTAATAAAACGAAAGCACTTTCATCAAAAATTATTCAGTAATAATCTAATTCTATCATACTTTTTGTCGACTCTCAAGTTGATCTCCTCTTTTGAGGAAATATAATACAATAAACATCAAGGAATTTACCTATGCGGCATTATTTCTGTTGTTAAACTTATTCCGCAGTATTATTGAAAAATGATATGGGTCATTCTATGTCAAATCGACCAGTAGTTGGAATCGACCCCTTTTAATTTGGACAAAATTTGGTCGAAACTTTTCTTTTACCATAAAACAGAGATTTGCCAAAGGAAAATAATTAGAAAATTTTTTTGCGGAAGTTATTCAAAATTCAAAATTTTACTATTCTTCGCATTTTTCAAATTTATTTTTTAAATATCTTAAAAACTATGATAGATACAAAAATGGTCTTGGTTTTGTTTTGAAGAGGACACTTGGGGCTTTTAAAAAAAATATTTTGTGAAAAAATTTCAAAAAATAAGAAAGCTTTCGAATTTTGAATATTCAAAAACCTTCAAAATCGTATGGCGATACGAAATTTCGGACTCAGTTTTTTTACTACACTACCTTTAAACAATCTTACGAGATCCTGAAAATTTCAGAGAGGTGTTTCTTTTGTTTCAAAATTATGAATTTTTGAACTCGGCAAAAAAAAATTTTATTTTTGTTTTCACCCTTGAGTTTTGCATAGTTAAGACAAAAAATGTCATTTTGTGTAAAAGAAAGTTTGTACGATCTAAACAAAATCGCGGAACGCATGCAATACATAACTGTAAGAGTATAGAGTGGAACAAATAATGAGAAAACTCACATATCGATTCATTTGATTTGCAGTGCAATCAAATTGTTAGTTAAACTATTAACGTATCAATTTACGATGCATGCGCCTCACATTTATCGTTTTAGATCTTACAAGTATTTTCATAGCTATTCAAAACTCACAATCATAAATTTTTAGGACTATCTGTAAGAAGTTTGGAATCTGTATGTGGTTTTAAATTTTGATGAGCCTCAAAGATATTATTTTACAGTTGTGAGTCTGTTTTAAAAACGTGGTATATTAAAGTTTTTTTATTTCGATCATTATTTTCTGCTTATTGATATAACATGTGTGAAATTTTGAAATCGATTTTGATCACCTTGATAACACCTGACTATATCTGAAAGAGAAAATCGTTATGTCTACCTATCGTTAAACTATCAAACTACACAGAGAGCAAAGAATAGCTCCGATTCCTATGCTAGAATGGTAACCATTCCCTCGTGGACTTGGAATCACTGTAAGATCAGAGTGAATTCACTTTCACCGTAAGTTCACGGTGTGTTTACGGTGATTTCATCGTGAATTCACCGTGATTTTGTGCTATTTTGTCATTGTGATTTAGTAGTGATTTCACTGTGATTTTACTGTGAGTTTACAGTAAATTAATGGTGATTACACCATGATTTCACAGTAAATTAATGGTGATTTTACCATGATTCCACAGTAAATTAATAGTGATGTCACCATGATTCCACAGTAAATTTATGGTGATTTGACTATAGTTTTATGATAATTTGACACCGCAGTTGTCAAATCGTAGCTTTACAGTGGTATAGTGACAATTTCTTTTTTTTACCTCGATATTCGAAAATCGAGTTTTCATTACTTTTTGTCAATACTTTCGTTGCTTTATATTACTAAAAAACGCCTCACTAAATTACATCCAGATATCTTTAAGATTGAGCTATCACAAACGGGGGTCCCCTTTCCCATTTAAAATACACGCGAAAATTTTTCATATTAGTTTTTCGTTATTAAAACTATGAAAAAAAAATTTTTTTAAATTCCGCCTGGTACACGTAGAGAAATTAATTATTCTATTTAAAATACAAAATTTGTAATTTTAACGATTTAAAATGGGAATAAATTTTTTCACCGATAAAATCATTAGTTTTACCTTTGAAAATGATAACAGTTACAATTGATGATGGTAACGGTTACTATCGAAGATGCTAATTGTAATTATAAAAAATTATAATTGTTACAATCGAAGATGGTAACTTTTACCATTCAAAGTTGTAAAAATTTTCAACTAAGAATGTGTGAGTGCATGGGTATGCTCGCGTGAGTGTGCATGTGTGAGCGGGTGCGCGTGTGCATAAGTGCACTCGTATGCGTGTACATGTGTGCGTGCGTGTGTGCGCCCGTGTGCATGTGTGTGTGCGTGTGTACGGGCAAGTGTGCACACGTGCACGTGCGTGGATATATGTCTGCGTGTGTACATTACCATCAGGTTATTAAAAATCACGATGTTTATAATAGTAGTAATTATTTAAAATAATAAAAGTTAGAATTTCTAATTATCATAAATAATTGTAAATTTAATCATATAGTTGGTAGATAGTACAATTCAGATTGTTTATTTAATAATTTAAATGATATTTTCTATTATAAAATTCAGTTTAAAAATTTTACTATAACTTGATGATAACTTTTACCATAAAATTCTCTCCGTGTACAATTTTGTAGGAAATTAAATTCTCTACAAAAAAGTACTGATGCATTACGTACGTCAAACAAACTGGGAAAAAGTTACGGGGCTTCAAAGACAAAAAGTTAGTTTCCTCGGTGTTAAATTATTTTTTGTTATTTTTCATTTTTATTCTATCAAAAAAATTTTTTTTTCAAATTTTCACAAGCACATTCCGGTACGAAATTTAATTTCCTACAAAAAGTATTTCATATCATACATACGTCAAATGAACGCAAAAAAAGTTACAGAGCTTTAAATGTCAAGGAAAAATCAAGTTCACTTTTCGTTGACATTTAAAGCTCTGTAACTTTTTTTGCGTTCATTTGACGTATGTATGATATGAAATACTTTTTGTAGGAAATTAAATTTCGTACAGGAATGTGCTTGTGAAAATTTGAAAAAAAAATTTTTTTGATAGAATAAAAATGAAAAATAACAAAAAATAATTTAACACCGAGGAAACTAATCCGACCGGCATGAATGTCAGAAATATGTCTTTTTGATATCAGAAAGTTAACATAATTTATTAAGATAACTTTATGATATCAAAACGACATCTTTCTGACATTCATGCCGGTCGGGTAAATTTATGTCGATCTTCGAAGCCCCGTAACTTTTTCCCAGTTTATTTGACGTACATAATGCATTCTCACTTTTTTGTAGAGAAATCAATTTCCTACAAAATTATACCAGGCGGAATTGAAAAAAAATTTTTTTCATAATCTTAATAACGAAAAACTGAAATGAAAAATTTTCGCGTTTATTTTAGATTGAAAAGGGGACCCCCATTTGTGATAGCTCAATTTTAAAGATATCTTGCTGAAATTTAGTGAAGATTTTTTTTATAATATAAAGTAACTTTTGACCCATAAGAGGTTAAAAAAAAAATATTTGTTTTTTTTTGGGACACCCTAATATATATTTATGTAGGAGAGGGAAGTCACCAGTGCTATAAGCAGCAGCGGAAGTAGTTCGGTGCTCGCCACGAAATCGCACCACTTGTAGTGTCCCTGGTAAGAAACTTATTTCAGAACTGTTAAATTCTAAACTTGAGACTATTCTGGCCCGGATTCTCCTGCGTTATTTGACAGAATGATAAGTACCTTTTTCGATGGTAATATAGTACATCCTATATTACATAATGACAAAAACATTTATGATTAATATTTCCATGAATAATTTTTCTTAGAAATCTAACTTGGACTTTCAAAAAAAATTTAGTTAAATAAAAAGTATAGAGCCTCTACTGTACAAAAATTCACAATTCATTTAATTGATTGCATAGGAATTTAATTATATATAGTTCTATACAATTATATATAGTTCTATATAATTATATATAGTTATATATAATTATACAGGGCCATTTTTCATTAAAAATTATACATAATTATATATAATTTTATTTACCCGGGATAGTAAAATTATTTTCAGATTTTTTAGTAAAATTTACTACATTTTTTTATCCGTGTATATTCACTGTGAATTTACTGTAAGTTCACTGTAAATTCACTGTCAATTCACTGTGAATTCACTGTAAATTTACTGTTAATTTACTGTGAATTTACTGTAAGTTTACTGTTAATTCATTGTGAATTTGCTGTGAAACCACTATCGAATCACTGTGAGATAACTATAAAATTACAGTGACCGAATAGCACAAAATCATGGTGATTTCACCGTAATTTCATCATGGTCTCACAATGTTTTTACTATAATCTCACTGTGATTTCACTGTGATTTTACAGTGATTCCAGGTCCGCGAGGGTTACTATGTTACATAGAAACGAAGATTTTTGTGAAAATCGTGAATGAATTTGCTGGGAAAAATCTTAAAAATTGTGGCAAAAATATGAGTGATAGCTCATTCGATGTGGAATCCAATTTTGAGCAAGATGTGGTTTTTATTTTTTTTATTTATCATAATTTCAATTTTTTATCAACAAAAAACATAAACAAAATACAGGAACTTTTTTTTTCAGATTTTCGATATCGCTTATAGTTATTGAGTTATTAACCAAAAGCTAAGATTCTGTATTATGTTTATGTTTTTTGTTGATAAAAAATTGAAATTTTGATAAATAAAAAAAATAAAAAACACATCTTGCTCAAAATTGGATTCCTCATCAAATGAGGTATCACTCATATTTTTGCCACTATTTTAAAGATTTTTCCCAGCAAATTCATTCACGATTTTCACAAAAATCTTCGTTTCTATGTAACATAGTAATGGTTTCCATTCTAGCATAGGAATCAGAGCTATTCTTTTCTATCCGTGTAGTTAATTGTTTTTTATTTTTTTTCTGAAAAATATAATTAAGAAGCAAACAAATATCATGTTTTATAAAATTTATACTTAAAAATGTCAAAATCAATTAAAGCCAGATCCTTTTTAGTTAAAAATTTTAAATACATCTGGAGGTCCGAGTCGTCGCATTCTTTCCATTCCCTTCATTGAATCTTTATTAAACGGTGTTTTTTTTTATCTGTCATTCAGAAGTTAGTTTTAAAATGATTATAAAAATTTTATACCGAGTAGACAAACAAATGGATACGAATTTTTTATTCGATTTTTTTTTTTTTATCTTCATTTTCTTGCACTGTCATCTAGTTCTGAGTCATGCTTCAAATTTCCAATCTCTAGTTCATCGGAAAGTTAGTTTAAAATCGTCTACAAAATTACACCCGAACAATTAATGAAAGCGCGTTAATAAAAACGTGGTGAAATAATCTTTTTCATTCTTAAAATAAGATTTATTTCTTAGCTATGCGAGACTCAGGGGTGGAAACAAAAAAAAAATTTTTTCGCCAAAATTCTAAAATTCATAATTTTTAAACAAAAAAAAAACACCTCTCTGGAATTTTCTGGATCTCTTAAGATTATGTAAAGGTAGTGTAGTAAAAAATTTGAGCCCAAAATTTCGTGTCACCATATGATTTTGACCGTTTTTGAATATTCAAAATTCAAAAGCTTTCTCATTTTTCAAAATTTTTTTACGAAATATATTTTTTAAAAGCCCCAAGTGTCCTCTTCAAAACAAAACCAAGACCATTTCTGCACTGTTAAAAATTTTTGTAAAAACACAAATATTTTACAAAACAAAATATGGGTAAAATTACAAATCAGTGTGTTTCCAATACAATATACAATACAATTCGAGTAATCTACCAAAACGTGTTAGGAAACCTACCAAGATGAGTTAGTGTTTTACTATCTTTATGTAGTTGTTACGTCCCAGCCTGTACGTCAGATGACGTGGGCATTTACTTCTCTAATTACCGACCTGAAATCTAACTAATTATATCGAATATCGATAACCAAGTAATTTCAATAGTATTTAATTAATTATATAAAATAATATAATATAATAATAGAATAATATTATTCAAGTTATTCGAACGTTAAGGATATGAGTAATAATTGATAAAGTTATTTTTCTATATTTTATCAAATATAAATAAGCGCTGACGCCTCGAGTAAATCCTCGAGACGTGCAGCTGCACAAACATCTATTTTGTTCTAAGATAACTTTTGTTCATAGATAAGTGACTCATTTGTTAATAACAAAAACGGAGAAAGCGTGAGAACGGAGAATGGATCATTCGAGAATATTGCTTATCACAATCCACCCCTCTACATCGAACGATGCGCGGGCCTGATGCCCAAGCACCTCGTATCGATAAGAGACTTCTCTAGTTTTTCTCGATCAAGAGAAATCAGTCTGAAATATAGAATCATTGAGAGCAGTCAGGCTCAACTTTAAATACTCAACTTCGTTCTCACCCTCTCGAAGTTATTGTTAAGACACATTAACAATTTATAAATTAATTCAACTGTATATTTTCACATCACTCAAAATTATATCCTTATAATTGAATAAATCGGATTTAGATATATAAAATAATATATATAATCACACAACTAGTTTATTGCAACCACCAAATGGTGGCTGTTCAACCCATACTTAATTATTATTTATAATTATATGTAAGTTTTCATTACGTCCAATTTAAATCGACCGCTCAACTACGCCAGCGCCAAAACATCAACCAGGACGTAACAACTTATATATAATTAAAATTGGTGGCAGCGACGGATTCGAACAGCCCCCGAATAGACTGGTCAAATCGCAAAAATCCGAAAATTTTTTTTTTGTCACAAGAAAATTGACATCAAGTTATCAAAGTGAAATTATATCGACGTAAAAGAAAAAAAAAAAAAAGTAAAATTGTGAAACAAAAGTGAAAAATTAAGTGAGAATTGAAGTGAGTAAAATAAATAATAATAAAAATTCGAATAAATGAAATTAAAAATTCGTAAATAATTAAAATAAAATCATAAAGAAAAAAATTAAATTAATAATATCGAACATTTGAATTAAAAATTCGGAAATTTTTTTTTTAATATCCAAGAATCGAAATTTAATTTTATTTCGCTCTCATAAAATAATAAATAAATAAAAAAATATATATATATTCATAAAAGTCAGACATATCAAGAAAAAAAAGTAAAAACTTTGTGAATAAAAAAATAAAAATCATAATAAAATTCAAGTGAGTGAAGTTAATGAAGAATCAAAAAAAATTTTTTTTTAAACAAATCAAATCTACCAACATCATTTACGACGCCCGACGGACGCAGTTCAACATCATTAAGTGCTGAGATATCTACATCGTGCATACCTGCTGACCTTCACCATCAACCTTCCGACGGCAACGTAGATCTTCGCATCGACCATAACTTATTTTTTACAATCTTCTAAGTAGTAAGTCGATTTATCGATATCATTCAATTTTGTAATTTTTTTTGCGTTATATAAATTTAAAAATATAAATTCATAAAAATGTCTCAATTAGAACTTATGGAAACTTCTCTCGCTGAAGCAAAAGATACAATAGAAACATTAGTAGATGAAATAAAAAAATTAAGATCAGATCATGAACGGGTAAAAAACACTTTTAATGAACAATTTGAAACCGAATTAACGCGACGCGTAAGAGAGGAAATGAGTAAATCAAACACCACAAATTTAAATTCACAATTTACATCAAATTCTAACAGAACTCAAAATAATAGTAATATTAATAAAATTGATTATAAAGACTTTCTGAAAACCATCCCAGACTTTGACGGTACAAAAGACGGTTATCCAATAGAATCATTTACAAAAGCATGTATAAATGCTAAAAAAATTTTTAAAGACGATATCGACGAAGAATTTTTAGTAAAATTATTACAGACCAAATGTAAAGGCGAGCCGTTAAAAAGAATTAGTACTGTAGACCCGACAAGCATTGACGACTTTATTTCATTTTTAAATTTACATTTTAGACAAAGTAAAGAAATCTCACTATGGATGAGAGAATTTGATAACTTTCAACAACGCCCACACGAACGCGTTAGGGATTTTAACTATAGAATAAGCCAACATTTGCAAAATACATTGTCAGAAATTGAATATACCGACGGGGAAAATAAGACAGAAAAAGCTACGCTAGCTAAAGAAACTGCTATTCGTTCATTTATATCGGGTTTACATCCGAAATTTGCTATTTTTTTACAAGAAGATAAATATTCGGACCTTGACTCCGCGACAAAATCAGCCGAAAAAGTCGAAAAACAGCTACAACAAATGAGAAATGTTGATAACTTTTTCAATGTATATGATTCTCGAACAAAAAGTACAGATTACCACCACGTTTTTACTCCACACACTAAACAAAATTTTCAAAATGATACTGACTTTACTCACAACATTCGTAATACAAATAATTATCATAAAAATCAAAATCAATATCAAAAGAATAATCAAAACTACGCACAAAAATCGGAACCAAATAGACATCAAAATCAAAGAAATTTTAATCAATTTTGTAATTTTTGCAAAAGAAATAATCATAGTATCGAAGAATGTAGAAATTTAATGCAAAGAAAAAGCACTGAATCTAATCGAGTTATAGATAAAAATATTCTTCAATGTGATTACTGTAAAATGAATGGTCATTTAATGAATAATTGTTGGAAAAAAATTTATAACGAAGGAAAACGCGATGCATTAAATTCAAAACCGAGTACAAGTACGGGAAACGACCAAGCGTTCCCTCGAGACGGCGCTCCGATGGGAAACGTAGCAACTCAGCGCCAAATTTCGAACAAAAATTAAGAATACCAACGCGAACTTATGTCGTAGGTGCTATGCCAATAGACTACAAACCTACGTCTATCATGCTTAAATCTAAAAATATAATATCGAGTTACGGAAAAATATTAATTGATACGGGATGTAGTTTAAATTTAATAAAATACGGCGAAGTAAAATATAAAAATCTAATTGATGATTCTTATTGTTATAAACTAAATGGCGTATCTGAAGCTATAACTTTGGGTAGAATTCAAATACAAATTTTTAATGAAACTACATACTTTCATGTCATCCCAGATGAATTTCCTTTAGATTATAGTGGAATACTCGGTATGGAATTTTTACGCGAACATGGCGGAATAATTAATTTAGTTGAAAATACTATAATTTTTAAACATTTAAATAATTTAGAATTATCATTTACCGAGGGAGAATATTTCGTTTTAAAAGCTCGAACGAAAACAGCAATGTTTGTTCGAGTCGATAGTAAACTTAAAGAGGGTTATACACCTCGTATTAAATTTGAAAATGGTATTTACGCGGGCGAAGCTTTAGTTAGAAATAATAATGGTATCGCTTATTTGTACGCAATAAACACTCTTGATAAGGATGTTAAAGTGAAAGTACCCGTAATTCCTTTGTACCCTTTCGGGACAAGTGAAGATGAGGATACTAGCTTGACGCAAGACGACACAGATAGATACGATAATAGTACTCGGACGCGGGGAAAGCGTACTGAAGAAGTGTTAAAACTCTTGCGTTTAGGACATTTGAATGAGGAAGAGCGTAAAACGATAGTTTCTCTAGTAGAAAAATACGCTGACCTGTTTCACATTCCGGGAGAATCATTGCGCGCTACAGAGACAGTGGCACACAATATCCCTACTAACGATGACGTACCGGTAAATACTCGACAGTACAGACATCCACCTGCACAAAAAGACGAAATTCAAAAACAAATTACAGAATTAATGTTGATGGACATAATAGAACCTTCGACCTCCCCCTATAATTCCCCCCTATGGATAGTACCTAAAAAGGCTGATTCAAAAGGCAATAAAAGATGGCGTTTAGTAATTGATTATCGTAAATTAAATGAAAAAACTATTAAAGACGCATACCCATTACCGTTGATAAATGATATTCTTGATCAACTGGGTGGCGCAATTTATTTTTCAATTTTCGATTTAAAATCTGGATTTCACCAAATTAAAATGCATCCAAAAGATAAACATAAAACAGCATTTACAACTCCTCATGGTCATTATCAGTTTAATAGAATGCCATTTGGACTTAAAAATGCTCCGGCAACGTTCCAAAGGTTAATGGATTTAGTGTTACGCGGGTTACAAGGAGCGGATCTCTTTGTTTACTTAGACGATATAGTCATTTACGCACGTTCTCTAGAAGAACATAACACTAAATTCGAAAAATTAGCCGAACGTTTACGTAGTGCAAATTTAACTCTACAAGCCGATAAATGTGAATTCTTAAAAAAAGAAGTAATTTATTTAGGCCATCTTATATCTGCCGACGGTGTCAAGCCTGATCCCGATAAAATCAAAGCGATCAAATGTTTTAAAACACCCGTAAATACAACACAAGTGAGAGAATTTCTTGGACTTGCTGGTTATTATCGGCGATTTATTAAGGATTTCGCAAAAATCGCTAAGTGCCTATCTGACCTTACAAGTAAAAACGCAAGATTTACATGGATGCCTGAACATCAGGTAGCTTTTGAAACCTTGCGGGACAAACTATGTACAGCTCCGATATTGCAATATCCCGATTTTTCGAAACCGTTTATTTTAACGACCGATGCATCTAACTATGCAGTTGGAGCAATCCTCTCACAAGGCAAAATTGGCGAAGATACAATTGTTGCAGCAGCCTCTCGTGTACTTAATAAACACGAAAAAAATTACTCGACCACCGAAAAAGAAATGGTCGCAGCTTTATTCGGTATGAAAACATTTAGACCATATCTCTATGGCAGAGAGTTTACTCTTGTCACCGATCACAGACCGCTTGTTTGGGTAAATAATATGAATGACCCAACATCGCGTGTAATGAGATGGAGAGAACGGCTTAAAGAGTTCGAATATACCGTGTTATATAAGGCGGGAAAAATAAACACAAACGCGGATGCTTTATCGCGTAACCCAATAATTGAAAACCGCGAAGTTTATCCAATTAAAATTAAATGGCGACCTGGAAAACCCGGAATCGCTAGGTTAAGGACTTTAGATCCTTCAGACGATGGTAAAGTCTTTAAAAAGAAACCTAAATACAAAACTAATTCAGAGTCAATTAGCTCGAATAATGATAAAAATAAATTATCTACAAACTTTAACAAAAATAATATTTCAAGTTCAGAGGAAATTACTCCAAGTAATAAAATAAATTCGGTAATTCAAATTCTCGAGCCAAAAACTCGAGCGGTCGATAATGAAAATTCGGTCGAAAAAAGTAAAGTAAAAGAGTCAAGAACTCAAATGGTTGGGCCCATCGATAAATTAACTACGGACCCAACAGTCAAAAATACTAGCGGCGGCAATAGGATTAGCTACCCTATCGATCGGCGATTAGTTGGCAAAAATAAAGAAAACGGATATATCGGTGAAAATAAAAATTTAAAAAATAAAAAATCTAACGTTAGACGGTATAATCCATATAAAAAAATTTCAAAAACCGAATCAAAAATAAATAATAAAAAAGATAAAAATGATAAAGTAAATAAAAACTTTAAAAATTATAATACTCGAAACCCTTCGAATAAAAATTCCGAGCTTGAAAGTGAAAATCAAAATAAAAAAGAAACTAATAAAGTAAAAACTAATGAAAATTTAAAAAGTTATAAAAGAAAACCTTCCGAAAATTTTGAATCGAATAAGTCTATTGTACTTCCTGATTATTCTGACGGATCATCGTCATCAGGAGAAATTTATGATGCTGTAGCTCTAAGAAAAAAACTCATTAAAAATAACCCTTCGTATTTAAGTGACGAATCTGATATGACGGACTTCGGTTTGTCTTATATATCTAATAATTCTATAAACTCTCCAAAACATAAGAAACCTCATAATTTATCAGCGTCATCTCAATCCTCACATTCATATATACCTGAAAGTTCTAAAATCACTGATCCTTCATTACCATTATTAACAGACGTACAGACGCCAATTATACCTTCAATCTCAAATTTAAAACCACAGACAAATATTGAAAATACAGAAATCGATAAAAATAAATCAATACTTTCTCGAATTAAAAGATCACATAAAATAGCAGAATTTACACCTTCTCCAGCAGTTCGTACACGCAGGAAAATAGATAAAACTAATTACAAGACGAAAAAAATTATTACTCTAGACACCTCAGATGACGAATCAAATACAGACGAGACAGAAATAATAAAATCAAAAATATATTCCAGTAACTCAAACGACATTGACACTGAATCGCCAATAGAAACTATTCCTATTACTCCAAGAACACCTACACGAAATGTCACAAAAAGTCCAATTAAATTATGCCCGATTCCCATACGGAGTCCTATAAGAAAAATTAATAATTCTAAAAATATGGGAGGCGCGATTTCATGGTCATCAGAAGAAGGTGGTGACCACCCAAAAATTTTAAATGTAGAAGCTTTAGTTCATGCCGATCCTTATAACGAATCCAATATTCATGTAAATATGGAAATTGATAAAACTACTTTTAATGACTCACTCGCACGACCGATGGACATACAGACGTCATCCGATGATAACGTAATACCGCCGACTATTGTAAACACTGATAGGAATAAAACTAATGTAGAAAATGTAAAAATAAAAAATAATCCTAAAACAAATAATGACGAACCACGACAACAAAGTCCTAGTAAAGCCATAGAAAAACATCGTGTAGTAACAAATAGTCAAACGATAAATAATCCCCCTAATAGCGAACCGCAGCTACGCAGGTCAAAAAGACAGCGTAAGCCCAAAACGTGTTCGTGTTGCACGGACAATGATAAACATACACATACACAAAAATACATTCCATACAAAATACAAAAACTTTCAGAAAATTTTAAGATAAAAACAAAAAAAACCTAAAAATAATAAAAATAATTTTCTACCACAATTGCCGAAAATAATGGTTACCCTCGAAGCAATTAATCGCCAACAAAATGCAAATGATAAACTTCCAAACAATAATTTAAGTATAATAAATGAAAATGTAGAACCGATCAATTTTCAAAATTCTTTTCCTGATAGAGAACCACAAAACCCTGAGCATATAAATTCACCCGTTGATCAAAATTTGAGTTCAGTCGAACGAATAAATTCATTCAATGACCAAAATTTCGATCAACGAGAACAAATAAATTCATTTAATGACGGAAACTTTGATCAAATCGAACAAATACATTCATTTAATGATGATAACCCGGATCAAATCGAACAAATAAATTCATCTAATAATATAACAAATTTTCAACAAAATTTAACAGAATTAAATTCAGATAGTAATCAAGAACAATTAGACAATGTAATTATCGTAGAAAATAATAATCCAGATAATGAACAAATAGATTCTGACGATGATTCATCCGTACTTTCAGTAATGTCGAACGATTTTAGTAATGATAATATAATAGAGACGAGAGATAATTTAGAAATGCAAAAAAATAGTTATTTATGTTTTATTAATGCAGATAGTACTGTCCCAAGTGAAATGGGAAAACAATTATTAGAATCAGGATATTTAAAATTGAGTCCATTAGCTAGTTATAAAGTAGGGCAGGTAATTAAAATGGGAACATCGAAAAGAAAAGTACTTGCGTTAGTTACTCAAAACACCAGTACAGATGCACCCACCGAAAAAGATTATTGTAAAGCTTTTAAAAATTTAAAATTATACATGGAAAAAACAAAATTAAAATCGATTAGTATTTCTCAAGGTCGAAGTAATTTATCCAAAACTGTATGGTCAAAAATTAAAAATATTATAGCTAAAACATTTAAAGGAACCGATATTAAAATAATTATTTGTAGAGATCTGATAATAATACCTCCAGTAGAAGAGAGACAAAAGATAATAGCTGAAAATCATGAGACCCCAATGGCAGGTCATAAAGGTGTAACTAAAACTTACAACAGAATTAGACAAAGATATTTTTGGGATAATATTAAAAAACATGTCGAAGATTTTGTTAGAAAATGTATTAGTTGTCAGAAAAAGAAATTAGTAAGAATAAAAACAAAACAACCGATGGTAATAACAGATACATCCGCAGAAATTTGGGATAAATTAGCATTAGATATAGTAGTACCTAATAAAACTTCAGCAAACGGTTATTCATATATTTTAACGATGCAAGACGATCTTTCAAAATATTGTTTTGCAATACCGCTAGTATCTATGACAGCCAAAGACATTGCTATAGCACTAGTCGAAAATTTCATATTAAAACACGGTTGCCCAAAAGTAATTTTAACAGACCAAGGTCAAGCATTTATAGGTAAAGTTATGGGTTGTGTAGCTAAAATTTTCAAAATGAAACAAATAAAAACGACAGCTTTTCACCCACAATCTAATGGTTCATTAGAAAGAAGTCATCAAGTATTAACAGATTATATCAAACATTTTACAAATAAAAATGATTGGGATAAATGGTTGCCTCATGCAACTTTTGCTTATAATACGAGTGTACACGAAGGTACAAAGTTCACCCCATATAGATTAGTATTTGGTAAAGAAGCGCGATTACCATCAGAATTTTCATACTTAGACGATATTCCTACATACGCAGATTACGTTAAAGAACTCGCAATTCGATTGCTAGAATCAAGAAAAGAAGCAAGAGAAAATTTAGAAAATTCAAAATTAAAATCTAAAGTACGATACGATAAAAAAATTAATCCTGTAAAGTTTAAAATAGGTCAAAATATATTTTTGGTAAAAAATCAGAGAGATGGTAAATTTGATGACAATTATTTAGGTCCCTATAAAATTACTGAAATTTTCCCAGATAAAAACGATATAGAAATTGAATATAAACCTGGAAAAAGAAAACTCATTCATTGTGACAGAGCTAAAATAGCTTATAAGTAGTTTGAGTTCTTCTCTCTCAACTAAAATAAACAACATCAAATAATTCATGATCTGATTTAATTTAATGTAAGAAATATAAGAAATGTAAGAATAACGACGTATAATTAAGAAAAATTAAATTTTATTTCTAAATAATTTCGAAAGATTGGAAACATAGACATAATTAAAGATAAATAATTAGTAAAGATAAGAAAAAAAAAATAATAAAGAAAACAAATTAAATGATGCTAAAAATCAAATATTCTGGAAATAGTATAATAATAATTTTTAATATAACGCAAAATAGACAATAAACGATAGTAAAAATAGAATAATAATACCCAGATTTTTTTTTGAAGATAAAATATTTAAAATATAAGAAGAATAGAAAAGAAAAGGAAAAGTAAAATAATTGAGAAGATAGTTAAACAGAATATATCACATAGATATACTAAAGAAAAATAAATAAATAAATGAATAAAAAAAAAATTACTATAATAAATTAAAAATAGACAAATAAAATAATAGAAATTTTTTTTCTTACTCATACGCATAACTGAAAACGACAGTTATTTAATAATTTAGTTAAATTTAATAAAAAATAAAAAAGAAAGAAAAAAAAAAAAAAGGAAAAAAAAAATATATATATATATATAATACAAATTTTTTTTATATAATAATAATCTTAAGAAATAAAAGAAATACAACTTTTTTTTGCCTATGTAACCATTATAGTGAATAAGACATTTATATTATATAGTATTGCATGAATAAATTGATATGTAAACATAATCTCCAATGATTTAAGAAAAAAATAGAAAATGAACAAAAAAAAAAAAAAAAAAAAAAAAAAAAAAAAAATATCATATTAAAGAAATTAAACGTGTACAGATTTCACGTCGGTAAAATAAATTTTTTTTAATACTTAGTATCTTTCACAGATAAGGCCCGAACGAGCGAGGGCGCTCGTCTAACGGGTGGGGGCGTGTTACGTCCCAGCCTGTACGTCAGATGACGTGGGCATTTACTTCTCTAATTACCGACCTGAAATCTAACTAATTATATCGAATATCGATAACTAAGTAATTTCAATAGTATTTAATTAATTATATAAAATAATATAATATAATAATAGAATAATATTATTCAAGTTATTCGAACGTTAAGGATATGAGTAATAATTGATAAAGTTATTTTTCTATATTTTATCAAATATAAATAAGCGCTGACGCCTCGAGTAAATCCTCGAGACGTGCAGCTGCACAAACATCTATTTTGTTCTAAGATAACTTTTGTTCATAGATAAGTGACTCATTTGTTAATAACAAAAACGGAGAAAGCGTGAGAACGGAGAATGGATCATTCGAGAATATTGCTTATCACAATCCACCCCTCTACATCGAACGATGCGCGGGCCTGATGCCCAAGCACCTCGTATCGATAAGAGACTTCTCTAGTTTTTCTCGATCAAGAGAAATCAGTCTGAAATATAGAATCATTGAGAGCAGTCAGGCTCAACTTTAAATACTCAACTTCGTTCTCACCCTCTCGAAGTTATTGTTAAGACACATTAACAATTTATAAATTAATTCAACTGTATATTTTCACATCACTCAAAATTATATCCTTATAATTGAATAAATCGGATTTAGATATATAAAATAATATATATAATCACACAACTAGTTTATTGCAACCACCAAATGGTGGCTGTTCAACCCATACTTAATTATTATTTATAATTATATGTAAGTTTTCATTACGTCCAATTTAAATCGACCGCTCAACTACGCCAGCGCCAAAACATCAACCAGGACGTAACATAGTAATCCTACACGTATTGTGATTTTACCAAACCGTTGATCAGTTCCCAATAAAAAGTTTTTAAAATTTACAAACATTGCTTGTAATTTGATTTACTACAATTTTTTGTAAATTTACAAAATAAAATTGTAACTGAAATTACAATAAAGTCATTAAAAGTTTACAAATATTTTCAGTATTTTTACAACTACTTGTAAATTACGGAACCCATTGTAATTTCGCCAAGAATTTTTATTTTTCTCACTCGTTTTTTAATTTTACCAAACCGTTGATTAGTTTCCAATGGAAAGATTTTAACATTGACAAACATTATTTGTAATTTGATTTACTGTATACTTAATACATTATATTAAATTACAAAAAATTTTCAATATACATTGTTTGATAAAAATGTCGATTAAAAAAAAAAATTCTGACTCAAGATAAAAATATCAAGATAATTAATTATTTGGTACGAGATAATTTTGAATTTCCAGATTTTTCCTAATTCGAGTTAACTGTTTTTTCTACATAGTCATAATTTACATTAGATAATTGTAAAACGTATTAGTAATCAATACTAAAAGTTGGAATTATTTTATAATATAAAAATTAGAGTGTGCCGAAAAACATTTTTTTTTTTTTTTGGCACCACCAGAAATTGATGAAATATGTCGAAATAAAAATTCTGTCAGAAGATCGGCTCTTAAATTTAAGTTTTAGAGGTAGCCCATCGCATTTTTCGATCTCCGATTTAAATAACATAGGAAAAATTTTTTTACAGTTTAGAATTTTATCACTCACCAGGGAATTAGTGTATCAGAAAAATCAATCCCACCAAAAACAGATTCTCTGTTATAAGGTCGCGCCAAGTACACGTTGAACATTCATCTCTTACTGCATAAAACATAATTTTCTTTACAAAAAATACTGAAATCAAAAAACGAAAATACCAAGTAACTGGGATATTGTAAAGATAAAAAAATTTATTATTTTGAAAATATACAAATAAAAAAATCGGTCTGTCAGTTGACCCTGCGGGCCAGTTCCAAAATTTCCCGCAGTTTTCGAGCTCCTTGAGTTCAAAAACATTGTTGAGAATACATTTTCGAGCTCTTTGTGCTCGAAAACACTTTTGTATGCCTTTGTTTTCGAAAAATAACGTTTTTTACCATTTTTTCTCCAACGATATCTCTCGAACGAATAAACCGATTGAGACGGTTAAGGTGGCAATCGATGCGTTTTATTGAGTTCTACAACTGATCAGATTTTGAAATTGATTTATAGTGTCGTTTTTGAGAAATTTCCAAAATACTAAAAAAAAATTTTTTTTTAATTCTTTCGACAACGGTTTCTCTTGGAAGAATCAACCGATGTGATGGTTGAGGTGGCATTCGACGCGGCTTATAAAGCTTCAGAGCCCAGTTGATTTTGGAATCAATCCATCGAGCCCGTAAAAAGTTATCCGAAAAAAACATTTTTGAAAAAAGTTTATTTTTGGAATATCTCCGAACGAGCCCTACCGATCAAGCTCAATTTTTTTTCAGCTTCGAGATATGGACAAACCGCGTCGAATGACACCTTGACGATCAAAATCGGTTCATCCGTTTAGAAGTTATAGATATTTACATACGTACACTCGGACATCATCGTGAAATTAGTCAAAATAGCTTCCTAGAACCTCAAAACGTCAATATCTATTAGAAATTCGATTTTTGAAAATCGGACTGAAACCAATAACTTCCCGAATTTTTGAAAATTTGCAATTTTCTTAGCGAGAAGTCAAAAAAAGTTATTTGAATGTACTTGGTGCGCGCTAACGCAAAAAAAATATATTCTTTAGTGAAGTCATACCTACTAATTATTTTATATTTAGATCGTATTTTGAATCTGTACATTTTCAAAACAATGAATAATATAACTATGTAACATCTTCGAATTGTTTTATATTTCGATAATATTTTGAATTGATCGTCCTTAATAGCGCACACCAAGTACATTCAAATAACTTTTTTTTTATTTGTATATTTTCAAAATAAAGAATTTTTTTATCTTTACAATATCCCAGTTACTTGGTATTTTCGTTTTTTGATTTCAGTATTTTTTGTAAAAAAAAATTATGTTTTATGCAGTAAGAGATAAATGTTGAACGTGTACTTGGCGCGAGCTTATAACAGAGAATCTGTTTTTGGTGGGATTTGATGTTGTTTTTGTAGGATTAAAAATCGTTTTATTTTTTTTCTAAAAAAAGAACATAAGCATTTTTTGAATTAAAAGGGCACCGTACTGATTGAACATGTAAATCGTCTATTTCTATCCATGCTGAACTTTTTTTTATCATGGTAATAAAATGACTAGATTTTTCATCTCTTTCAGAATATAAAATTTGAGATTGAAATTACCTGAAATTTGCTGCCCGAATTTTTCGACAATTTGACAGCAAAAGTTGGAAAGACAAATTTGCAGTTAATTTTTCTCAATTTAGAGGTAACTTTTTACTAGAAAAAAGTCAGTAATGTTTATTCATACCATTACAGAAGGTAAGCAAATTGATACATAAAATTCTCTACAATTTGATGGTAAAAAAATACTTCACAATTTTTTAAGTCTAATTAACAATAAATTGATAAGAAAATTTTCCTGAAAATTGACGACATTTTTTTTGTAGTCAACTTTTGAAGTGAATTTCAATTCTAATGCGGGCAGTAAATTTATGTCAAATTGTATAGCAAGTTGCATATAAATTGTCTTCAAGAACAGAAAAGTCCAAAGTTTTCTTTTCATTTATTTAGGTAATTATAATTTTTTCTTTTTCGTTAGCTAAATACATGAAAAGGAAACCTTAGGTATTTGGTCGGCCCCAGCTGGCCCTGTACAACCACTGTAGTGCTCGTTGACGCCATTTTCTAGTCATTGTTGTTTTTAATATCATTATCATTATTATTGTATTTTTGTTGAAATTTAATGGTAGCGCCACGCGATTGCTGGTGGTAAGATACAAAATCATTCATAAAACTTAGTTTTTTTTTCTAGTAGAGAAATGTTGAAACTGACTGGTCAACATAGAAAAATTTGTTCATAGAATTTTTGTGTCATAGAGATATGCAGAATAGAGAAATATTAAGGAGAATTGTATAGTTATGGAGAAATTCGATAATATAATTATGTTAACACCTAATTCTAATATATTATAATAAATTTTATAGAGACTTAATTTTCATAGAGATATATAATATAGAGATATTTTGGACATGATTTATTTTCGCATATATTTATATTTAATAGAATAAGTTTACATAGAGATAATTTTACATAGAATTATTTTGCAACATAAATATATTTAATATTGATATTTTCGCATAGAAATCTATTTAAGAGAGTTGTATGTTGGTAGAGTACTACCCTGATAACACGAGTTGATCGTGAAAAAGTTGGTCATTCATTAGTTTCCGACCAACTTGACGACAAGTTGTCGACAACTTTAGCTTTTGCAACTTTTGGCTACAAATTACCGCTATATTTCTCAGAAAGTTGGCGCCAGTATGGAGCTGCAACTGGAATGCAAGTTTCTGAGAAAATTGAAAGGAAACTTACCATCAACTTATGATTGCCAACTTTTGCAAGCAACTTTTGCCAACAACTTTCTCAGAAAATGTCTATCAACTTTGGAGGGACCAAATGTTGGCGGCCAACTTAGTGTCCAGTTGCGGCTGCAAGTTTCTCGTCAGTTTCTCGCCAACTTGGCTATCAGGGTAGAAGTAGAAATGTAAAAGGTACGCTTGTACCAAGGTACGGTATGAATACATGGCGCTGATTGTATGTAGGAGAGAGAAGTCACCGGTGCTATAAGCAGCAGCAGAAGTAGTTCGATGCTCGCCACGAGATCACGCCCACCAGTTGTAGTGTCCCTGGTAAGAAACTTATTTCAAAAGTGTTATATTCAAATGTTGGAAGCAATTTTGGCACGAGTACTCCTCTGTTATTTGACAGAGTGATAAGTTCCTTTTTTGGTGGTAATATAGTGTATTCTATATTACACAATGACAAAAATATTTATTATCAATGCTTCCATGAATAATTTTTCTTAGAAATTAAACTTGGACTTACAAAAAAAAAAAAAAATATTGTAATAAAAAGTATAAAGTTTCTACTATATGAACAAAAATTTACAATTTATTTAATACATTGTATAGGACTTTAATTATATATAGTTCTATATAATTATATATAATTTTTTTACCCGGGAACTTGGTTAAAATAAATTGTCTAGTAAATTTACAATACAGCTTACTGAAATTACAAACTATTTTCAATACAAATTGTTTAGTAAAATTACAACATTTTTATTTTAATATTACTAAACGAATGTTCGATAGATGTCCAGTAATAATACAATGAATATGCTGTAATTTTTGTAAACTGTTAAAATAAATTGTCTAGTAAATTTACAATACAGCTTACTGAAATTACAAACAATTTTCAATACAAATTGTTTAGTTAAATCACAACATTTGTATTGTAATATTACTAAACAAATTTTCGATAGATGTTTAGTAAGCTTCAACAAATATTTTGTAATTTTCATAAATGGAGTTGGTATAAGTCGTATAGTAAATTTACAAAACTGAATGGTATTATTACTAAATTGTTATGCCTTAAAATTTCCTACACATTTGTTCTAAATTTACTACAGAAATTTTGAACAGTGTGTATCTATCATAGTTTTCCAGATATTCAAAAAATTAAGTTGGAAAATGAGAAAAATAGTAAAATTTTGAATTTCGAATAACTTTCACAAAAAATTTTTTTTATTTTTTTCCTTTGGCGAATCTCTGTTTTATGATAAAAGAAAAGTTTTGACCAAATTTCGTCCAAATTAAAAGGGGTTAATTCTAACTACTGGTCGATTTGACATGGAATGACCCATATTCAAGTTATACTATTACCACCAAATTCTATTCGACTCAAAATAAAAAATTAAGGAACTCAGAACATTTTAGTGATATCAATTTATATACACATTACATAATTCATATAAATAATTAAATAACGATGAAAACAATAGCGTGGTCATAATGAAATCACATACTCGAATAATAAATCCTACATGAAAATGCAAAATTTAGATGTCAACATTTATGTGAGTTATATAAAATATGCGTCAAATATATTTGTCCACAAAAAATAAATACTACATATGTGTTGCACACATATCTGTGAGATATATTCTAAAAGACATTTTAACCAAACAAGTCTGAAAAACATTATATAACATTATTAAGAGTACTTATGATCTTAACGAAAAAACGTTTATACTGTAATAATATTTTTTATTCCTATGATTGATATTAATTCGTATACGTCTTTTAGTTTCACTGAATTTGGTAACTGTAATTTATAGCTCAAGAACAAAAAATAATTTTCATTCTATTTCTTATGTTTACTCAATTATTAGACACTTGGGTAAATGTTCTCGAAGATAATCGAAGAGTTCTCGTGAGGTACCAGGACAATTTGTCAGCTCCAGTTCTTGAAGATGACGTAGTTGGATTAAACTAGAAAGTCCACTGCTTGTTAATAAAGGGCATCCTGAAAAAAAGACTTACTTAGTAGTTAATGATTACACATGACCTGCGTAAATTCTGTGCGTTTTAATACGTACTAAGCTAATCAACACAGAAATATCTAAATTTTCTTAAAATGATAACGATATGTAATTTTAACTGAATGAGTTGACATAGACCATCAGTATAAAAGTAGCTTGCTTCAATTAGTTTTCGACATTGCAACTCGGAGTTTAGATGTTATTAATTATAAAACTCAAGTTGTGTCTCAGGATTCACAATGTCATTTAAAATGCCTGTTATGGTAACCTACGCTTCTATGTAGCTCACAAGTTTAACTTTTCACTAATCTGAGATTGATTTCTTTTATTCCTTGCCATTTAAACTAGTATTTTTCATTAATAAATCGTATAAAATTACCAGCAACTGAAAGAACCTGAAGTGACCGCATTCCGGTTAAATGTTGGAGTCCAAAGTCTCGTAATTGTGAGCACCATCTCAAAAAAAGTGCACTCAAAGATCCCATTGTAGAAATATAACCAACTCCGATGTCCGTGATATGAACGCATCTTTATAGAACATAGAAAAATTATAATAAATACAAATTTCGAAGAAGAATGTGGAAAGATGTTCGATATATTGTTAATTGTAATCTTAAGTTTGTTCCATAAAAGGAGAGAAGTTAAAGAATATGAAATTATGTAAGCTTCAACCACGCTAAGTAATGTACCATATACATGACGGTAATACACAAGCTAAAGTAAGATTTGCCAAACTCAACGGGTAATGGTCAATTGCGTTTTGTAAAGGGAAAAGAAAATATTGTCAATCAGCAGATAAACCTATTTTGAGTTGAGAATTTCAACGATTGTCTTCCACAAACTAATAGGTGAGCTATCTCATAGACATGGATGTGAACTTTGAACTGGGCTACCTACTCTAAGAGACCTCCGGCCCAGATTTTGTATGTACCTTAAAAAACTTTACTACTTACTATTCGATAATAATAAAATTGTCAGTTACTTATGATAAATATTTTTTGAATAGTAATCAGTCCAAGGAATACATTTGAGTATTTAAGTATTACCCGAAAAGTAGATCTCGATTTTTAATACATTTCTTGTAGAAAATTGCAGTTAAAATTACTAAGGATATAATCTAAATCAAAAATGAGATTGAAATTACAAATTAGTACTATATTAAGAATTCTTTACATGTTGAGACAAAACGCTTTTTATACTCGCGATTTTTACCAGCAGCCACCAGAACTCACGGATTGAACCCTGGCTTAGGCTGGCCTCTACAAAATTTTTAATTACCTGGACAACGCAGATGGGTTCTCACAAGAGGAAAACCCGCACTCTTTCAAACAGACAACTGAAGAAACTCTTACTAAATTTCCTTACAGCTATTTTATTTAGTTTATAGATATAATTAACTTAAGATTAGGAAATCAAATAATAAGGCAGAATACAGGCACAAGTGAAGTAAAGAAAAGGACAAGTTTATTGCCAGATATAACAATATAGATTACTTACAATATGGCATAGTATTAATTTACAATAATAATGACTCGGCTGCGCTTTAGCGGCAAC
Source organism: Microplitis deprimator (assembly GCA_964016945.1). Lineage (NCBI taxonomy): Eukaryota > Metazoa > Arthropoda > Insecta > Hymenoptera > Braconidae > Microplitis > Microplitis deprimator. The sequence continues at coordinate 21,359,047 of OZ024706.1, read as the reverse complement.
GACTCCAGCGAAGTTGAGTTAGCGCATGGCACAATTTTAACTTACACTGTTTTCATTATTTTATAATAATACGCAATATTTGATATAAACTTAATTTAAATGGAATGTTTAACTAATTAAATCTTAAATTTACATTATTTACAATGCGAATAAATCTCTATAAGAGTGGCAAGTAGATCACCGTGAATACTTGGCAGATAAATCGCCGTACTTGTGGCAAGTAGATCGCCGTAATATGAAAAGAAAATTATATTTTCATTATTTATTTAATCGTTATGCAAATCGTTACGTTTGACACCATGACCATATGGAGTGAAAAGAAAATACCAGAATCAAGAAACATCATTTTAAACTAAATCAGTTAGGACCAAATTTTACCTGAGGGCCGATGTCACCTCAATCTTGGGACCTCGACTTGGATCCTCTTAAATAAATGTTCCGACTTGTATAATATTTACAAAAAAAATCATTTTTTTTTTTTAATTTAAATCGAAGAATAATAAAAAAAAGACCATTTGGCAGCCGAAATGGAAGGTAGATTTTTCAATTAATTGATATAAAAAAAAGGCCATTCGGCAGCCGAAATGGAAGGAAGATTTTTCAATTAATTGATATAAAAAAATAGTTTTATACATACATATCCTGTTAGTGTATAGTCATGATATGAAATTAGACTCGTTTTCTAGGAGTGAGGGTAAAAAAAGACAACGATTATTATTGATAGAGAACTTCAGATAGTTGATTTGACATAACATTATACAGGTAATGTACCAAACTAACCTTCACATAAATAAAGTATTGAAAATTTAATTAGTATGAGATCATAATTGTAATCGCTGTTACCATGACAAGCCCAGTTAAAATAACAGTAATACTTTTATTTAAAATATAAAATAGCTGTGAAATTAACAGGTTATTTGGTTTACAATAAAATACATGTGACAAAATTGTATTATAATTGAAAATTCATAAGTTATGTGGAATGAAAACCATATTTTCAACATTTTTGATTTCATTAAAAAGTTCAAGGGTATCAAATTATTGGAAAAAATAGTCAAAACAAAGCTGAAGGTCATAAATGCGAGATTATTAGTCAAGCTTTTAGATACTTTTTACGGAATTTGTCTATAAATATTAGTTTTGAAGTTATATGAGCTTTAGCAGTGATTAAAAAATGATTTTTACCAAAAATCATGAAAATTTCAAACAGCCATAATTTCAAAACTATTTGAACGATTCAGCCCATCTTTGAACTTGATCAAGATAATCGCCTCTAGAAGAAGTGTACAAAATTTCATTAAGATCCGATAAGAACTGTGGGTGCTATCGTAATGACAAGACAAGTGATAATCATTGGGAGTAGAGGTACATTTGATACATTATAAGTAATAAAAGAAATACTTTTAAAATATAAAATAGCAGTGAAATTTCCAGGTTAATTTGTGCACAATAAAATACAACTGACAAAACTGGATTATAATGGAACAAGCATAAGTTCTGGGGAATGAAAACCATATTTTCAACATTTTTTGATTCCATTAAAATTTTCAAGGCTATGAAATTATTGGAAAAAATGGTCAAAATATAAAGTTTGAGGTCATAAATCAAAGCTTATTAGTCATGCTTTAAAATACTTTTTGCAGAAATTATCTTTGAGTTGTAGTTTTAAAGTTATATGGATTTGAACGTGATTAAAAACGGATTTTTTCGAAAAATCGTTAAAAATTCAAACAGATATAACTTCTAAACTAATTGATTGATTCAGCCCATCTTCGAACTTAACCGTGGTAATCACACATAGAATAAGTGTAAAAAATTTCATTAAGATCGGATAAGAACTGTAGACGCAATCGTGTCCTCAAAAGTCGGTTATATCCCATATATATATATATATATAGTGATTTTTGAAAGGCTGTAACTTTGTGAAAAATAATCGTATCGAAAAACAAAAAAAAGCATTTTGTAACTTGAAATCTCTAGTTTCAACTCATTTTTATCAATTTTTTTTTGACCTCCAGCCATTGCGCAAACATGAGAAATACCGCGAGAAAAAAATTTTCTAAATTTTTCCTTTTCTTTGAGAGAGTCCACGGGCTGCGAAAAAAATCGTTCAGCTAAACCAATCCATAGGTCGGATAGCAAATTTAATCAGCTTTAATTTCCTTTTTTTGGAGATTCGTACGATAATTTGTCGCTGAGATATCAGCCTTCAAACGAAAAATGATCCTTTTGGGTTTGATCGTCGATATTTCAGGTACTAATGAGCGCACAGTAAATTTGAGGGTGGCGTTGAAAACTTGAATAAATTCCCTACAAGACCCTTTCATTAATTTTTATGAAAATAATTTTTTTTTATCCTTAACATCCCGATGAAGTGAGTACAAATAAGTGACTTTTTTTGGCTAAACAGTAAATCAACCGCTACTTTGTAAATATTGTTAAAAAAAATAATGTTGCCAGGGAATTTTTTAGCTTAATGTACCCCCAATAACCCTGTAAATTTTTAAATTGATCCATCGAGCCGTTTTTCGGGGTGGATTGATCAAAATTTTCCAAAACAATTAAAGGAACAAGTTTTGTTCCGTTAATTTTGTTATGACTATCGAAATGAAAACAATTATCGTTTTTTCATTGTTTTTGTCAATTTGGTACTCAATAGCGGTTGAAATTAAGAAAAAAGTCGCGTTAGCGACTTCTGGCTCAGATAAATGCCGCCTAGGCATGATCAAAAATTAAAAAAAAAATTAAGTTTGCAAAAATTTTTAACTTTTTTTTTTTAAATTTATCAAAATTAAAAAAATGAAGATTAGTTTTGAAAAAAACTGTTTTTTTTTTTTTTTTTAGAGTACAAATAAACTTCGCTGAGAGTATCAATAATTAATCGCATAAATTTTCGTAGGTTGAGTACATGAATACCGGTTAGGGGTATCAACTTTAATTTAATGCAATTAATTTGGGATACGGAAAATTGTGGTACGCCTATGCCGAATCATGTCAAAATTCAGTGAGCATTATTTCCTGAGATGCTTGGAACATTTTAAAACACAAAAAAAAAAAAAGAATTCAAAAAAAAAAAAATTCAAAAAAAAAAAATTCAAAAAAAAAAAATTCAAAAAAAAAAATTCAAAAAAAAATTTTTTTTTTTTCTTAATTTCGACCGCTAATGAGTACCAAATTGACAAAAACAATGAAAAAACGATAATTGATTTCATTTCGATAGTCATAACAAAATTAAAGGAACAAAACTTGTTCCTTTAATTGTTTTGGAAAATTTTGATCAATCCACCCCGAAAAACGGCTCGATGGATCAATTTAAAAATTTACAGGGTTATTGTGGGTACATTAAGCTCAAAAATTCACTTCATAGGGATGTTAAGGATAAAAAAAAATTATTTTCATAAAAATTGATGAAAGGGTCTTGTAGGGAATTTATTCAAGTTTTCAACGCCACCCTCAAATTTACTGTGCGCTCATTAGTACCTGAAATATCGACGATCAAACCCAAAAGGATCATTTTTCGTTTGAAGGCTGATATCTCAGCGACAAGTTATCGTACGAATCTCCAAAAAAATGGAAATTAAAGCTGATTAAATTTGCTATCCGACCTATCGATTGGTTTAGCTGAACGATTTTTTTCGCAGCCCGTGGACTCTCTCAAAGAAAAGGAAAAATTTAGAAAATTTTTTTCTCGCGGTATTTCTCATGTTTGCGCAATGGCTGGAGGTCTAAAAAAAAATTGATAAAAATGAGTTGAAACTAGAGATTTCAAGCTACAAAATGCTTTTTTTTGTTTTTCGATACGATTATTTTTCACAAAGTTACAGCCTTTCAAAAATCACTAAAAAATTTCTAAAATTTTTCTGTTCCTTTAATTTATTGCATGAGTGTATATATACATACATGTATAAATTTTTCAACGAATGGTATTTTTGAACTCTACTCAACTAATTATGATAGTTTATGATGAAATTCCTTGAAAAATCGACCATGAGGACAAATACAATAGTTTTTCAATAAAATCTACCTAAAAATATATCTTATTGTGTGCAGTGTGCAGTAAAAAAAAACTTACATACTAGCGTAAACAAAAATGAAATCTCCCTAAGAAAAATCAATGTAAAATAAAAAAATTTTTTATTTTAATTTTGCCTCTATAAATTGGCCATCAGCACGTGTGAAGTTGTTAAGAATCAATTGAATCATAGAGAGATATAAAAAAAAAAAAAAATACCAAACTACTGGCCCTGAACTTGAAGCTGTAATTTATAAGGTTACACTGGCAACATTTAGATAGTGGAAAATAATGGAATGAGGTGAGATAGTCATGAATTTTATGATGGTGATTCATCGAAGTACATCTTTTCATAGCTGATAACTTAAGCTCTGTAAACATGGCAATTGACCCTTGAATTTTTGACTAAAAATTCTTGGGATTGATTGTATTACATAGGTACCGAATCGTACCATACCCATATTTCTGTTAGTATCATAATGAATATTCAGATACAGTGAGCCCTTAAAAGGCTAAAAAGAAAAAAATATTTTTTTTTAAAAACGATCGTTTACAATCATTAATTAGTATTTGTAGTTGATTGTACCGTTCTCAATTTTATCGTAAAATTACAATTATTGAGAAAGTTTCAGGGCTGCTGAAGGAATTTTCTTGCATTTCATCTAGGTCATTCAAAATTTGCAACAATCTATTATACTTTGTTAGTACTCAATTGTACCAGTCGTAAATGTTAACGAAATCCCGTTCTAGAAATTAAATAATACAAGGGTGACTGTAGATATTCTATTGCGATTTGACTGAAACTTTGTACTCGCCACCAATCAATTGTACTCCGTTAGTACCCAATTGTACCACTTTTAGTTGTCCTTTAAAGCACGTTCTCATAGGTAAACGACATAAAGGCCATAGTAAGAATTCTACCGCTATTCGTCTGGAACTTTGCACTCCCCATTAATCAATTGCACTGTGTTATTACCCAATAGTACAACTCTCCATTGCGAATGAAAGAACGTTTGAATGGATAAACAACATAAAGGTCATCGACAAAATTCTACTGCATATATAAATTATTTACGTAATAAATATTAGCATTATGTAATTATTGTTATAAATTGACATCACTATGGCTATGATTAACCTCAATTATTAACAATCGATTTCCATCTGTTTCAATAATATTTCATTGGGTATTAACATAATACTTTCTTGCTTGAATATTTGTTCTATAATCACGATACACGGTCATGTTTCGCATTAAGCATGTATTGAACAGTATAAAATTGCACAAAAGACCGTGCTTTTATAGCCGAATCAATAATTAATTTGTTGACATCTAAATTTTATTATTAAATTGAAAAAATTCTATTTACTTTTAACTTCAAATGACCTCGGATACATTATATCAATAAATAATTCACTTTCGATAGCGACCTGAATTAGATGATTGAGTCTAGTACTCCAAAAGTTATACCTATAGCAAGTGCTGATGCACTGAATGCAGACATTTTCCATATATTTTAAATTTTAATACTTACATTTATGCTGTAGATTGCGGAAAGAAATAAAAATAGGCGAAAACATGCTTTTAAATGAGAAAGAAATAGAGCAATAAACAAATCAATTTCAGAAATAAAAAGTATCTGTTTTCGGCCGATTTCTTCGGAAACAAGATTATTGCAATGATGAAATATAGTCTCATGATAAAATTATCAAAAAATTTTGCCACTATATGTCTTATTTTCCCTAGTAGAGTCAAATAATACCATCGACTCAAAAGCTTATGTATATATATTAGGGTGTTCATTATTTACCAAATTAACTTTTTTTACTTGGCCATGATATAAATCATTTGTTTGTGATCCAAAAATAATAAAAAAAATGAAAAAGTTTATTCTAATGCCGTTTAACCCTGCCTAAGTAATGATACATTCTTATTTTAGTACAATGAGCATAATTTTATTACTCGCTTTAAAATAAGTGCACAGCGATGACTATTACATAATTTTTGAAGAAATTTCCCGCTCTTGAAAAATAGTATATTGTATCACAAGGGATGAAACAAGACGATTTCAGACTAGGGTGAGGTTGGCTGCCCGAGCTGCAAGCGAGGGCTGACATCACCCGCAGTCTGAAATCGTGTTTTATTCTGAGTCACACACTATATTTTTCATGATTACCTGCATTGGAACTTCAAGATTCAGTGTCAGCAGTAAGAAACAAGTCAATTTCAAGCCCATGATGCGGAGAACTGTTAGAGAATGAGAAATATTTGATTTACAGTCACTTATTGAATCGTAAATAATGATACTGAAGTTGGCCGACGTCTAATAATTTTTGGATTTTTTTCAAAACGATAAATAATAAAAAAAAAAATATTTAAAAAAATTGCACCTGTACTATTTTTAATTTTCTACATGTGCATATTTTTAATTTTATTTTTTTTTTAATTTGATTTGTTGAAAAAAAAGTCTGAAAATTTTTAATCGTCTGCTAACTTCAGAATCATTGGTAAATAAGACAAAAATATTATTTTCACTCATTTTTTTAGTAATTTTATTTGGTTAATTAAAACTGTCACTTAAAAAATGAAATGAGTAAACTGAAGTGAAAATTAAACAAATGAGAGTAATAAGGCTGCAAATGAACATTAAATATAACTAACACCGGGCAGAAACGATTGTGTTTCTTCCCAAGGGAAGAAAAGGTCTTTAATTTTTTTTCCGTGAATCCAATTGCTTAAGAGATATTGAAGGTCAAAGTTTGATTTGTTTAAAAAAATTGGCGTTATTGTTTGAAATTTGATCTCTCTAATACCTAGACATAAAATTAAGCGCTATAAAATTTCTTGTAGGAAATTTATCACTTTTCGAAAAAGGTTACTCACAATTTTTTTGTAAATCCAACCATTTAAGTAATATAGAAGCTCAAAGTTGATAGATTTAAAAAATAATGTTTGTCGATTAAAATCCAGAGACACGGCAGTGTCTTGCGCCAAGTACACGTTCAAACAGACTTATGTGTGTGAGTGTGTAGCGCGAGCCTGCTGTGTCTCTATTCTGTAGACAGACGTCGTCTTGACAGCTCCAAATTTTCAATTACCATAAAATATTTATTTAAGCCATAAATAACTCAAAAAAATAAATTATTATATATTTTATTCATTTTTTACTAAATTAGTTTTTTTTTCTAACAATTAGTTATTAATAAATAATAATATACTCTATTGAAATATGGTCGCCCACGTTTTGTGATCTTACGAATATTTATACATAATTGTCCACTTTTCGACATTTGTCATGGTGGTAGCACTGCTCTCATATACTATATGAGATATCGAGTATTATATTATAGTAGCATACATGCTAAAGCACATTCAAAATTATTTTTTATATATTTTTAAGCAATTATTAGGTTGGATCATTAGTAACTTGAAAATATAATATACATAATGGGTTACTTTGATTGAACTAACTCTGATAGTTATTTTATTGTCAACTTGGAAATTTAACTTCCCTAATAACCACTTTAGCGTGAAGTTAACAGTAATTTGACAGTTGAAATTACCTGAAATTTGCAGCCAGAATTTGTCGATAATTTGATAGCAGAAGTGGAAAGAAAAATTTTTCCTCAATTTAGAGGCAACTTGTTTTACTAGAACATAAAGTTGGAAATGTTCATTCTTATCATTACAGAAGGTAAACAAATTGATAAATAAAAGTGTCTACAACTTGACGGTAAAAAAATACTTTACAATTTTTCAAGTCTAATTAACAATAAATTGGTATAAAAATTTCCCTGAAAATTGACAACTTTTTTCTAGTAACCTTTTGAAGTGAATTTGCATTCTAATTCGGATAGTAAATTTACCTCAAATTGTATAGCAAGTTGTATACAAACTGTCTTCAAAAACAGAAAAGCCTAAAGTTGACGGTCATTTAACGAAAAATTTTGTGAAGTTAACCTCTGCTAAGTAAACTGTGCTCTTAGGGTTAGTTGAAATTTACTACCTGGATAGGACAGCAAATTGCTAGCAAAAGTCAAACAATCAACTTTTGCGGGCAGCTTTCTGTTAATTTTTAAAGTATGTTGCACTTAAATTGCAGTCATCACAGACCTGAACAGCAGAAGTTGACGTATATTTGCTGCTAAATTAGAAGAGACATCTGCTTGGCAAACTTGTTCTCATATATTCTGATCTATTTAAAATATAGAGAATGTTAAGCATGTAATATACGTCATCGTGAATTGTTATTTGATTATTTATCATTCACTTGGGTAAAAAAAATACCAACCTACAATAAACTTATAATTAATTTTATTTAAACCCTGATAGCCAGAGTTTCTGATCAGATAGTTGGTGTATATGAGTTCTGACCAACTTGACGACAAGTTGTCGACAACTTTCAGCTTTTGTAACTGTTGACTTCAAGTTTCCCAGAAATTTGGAGCCAATCTATTGCCACAACCTGCTGACAACTTTCTCTCCACTTATGTAATGACAACTTTTGCGGTCAACTTGGCGATAGGTTGCGATAGTAGATCGTCGTCAAGTTGCTGCCAACTTGGCTATCAGGGAAATTTTTCTTCGAATTCTCTATCATTAATACCCTCATAGCACAGTTTGCTATAGCAAAAGTTTACTTTACTAAAGTTTCCTTGAATTTTTCGACAAATGTCCGGCAACTTCGGACTTGACCGTTTTTGAAGACAATTTGTATGCAACTTGCTATACAATTTGACGTAAATTTACTGCCTGCATTAGAATTGAAATTCACTTCAAAAGTTGACTAGAAAAAATTTGTCAAATTTCAGGAAAATTTTCTTATCAATTTATTGTTAATTAGACTTAAAAAATTATAAAGTATTTTTTTACCATCAAATTGTAGACAATTTTATGTATCAATTTGCTAACCTTCTGTAATGGTAAGAATAAACATTACCGGCTTTTTTTCTAGTGAAAAGTTACCTGTAAATTGAGAAAAATTAACTGCAAATTTGTCTTCCCTGTCCAAAAATTCCCATAGAATCCACTCAAATGCGACGAAAACCGCATAGAATCCTATAGACTGTATTGGTTTCTATGCGGTTTTTGTCGCATTTGAGTGAATTCTATGGGAATTTTTGGATAGGGTTTCCAACTTTGCCGTCGAATTGTAGACAAATTCAGGTAGCAAATTTTAGGTAATTTCAACCTCAAGTTTTTCATTGTGAAAGAGATGAAAAATCTAGTCATTTTATTACCATGATAAAAAAAAGTTCAGCATGGATAGAAATAGATGATTTACATGTTCAATCAGTATGGTGGCCTTCCAATGCAAAAAATGCTCATGTTCGTTTTGTTACGTCCCAGCCTGTACGTCAGATGACGTGGGCATTTACTTCTCTAATTACCGACCTGAAATCTAACTAATTATATCGAATATCGATAACCAAGTTATTTCCATAGTATTTATTTAATTATATAAAATAATATAATATAATAATAGAATAATATTATTTAAGATATTCAAACGTTAAGGATATGAGTAATAATTGATAAAGTTATTTTTCTATATTTTATCAAATATAAATAAGCGCTGACGCCTCGAGTAAATCCTCAAGGCGTGCAGCTGCACAAACATCTATTTTGTTTAAGATAACTTTTTGTTAATAGATAAGTGACTCATTTGTTAGTAACAAAAGCGGAGAGATCGTGAGAATTAAGTATTTTCAATAAATATTAGGATGGATCATTCTAGAACATGCGTTATCTCGAATGACCCCTCCATATGAATCGATGCGCGGGTCTGATGCCCAAGCGTATTGATAAGAGTTACTCTAGTTTTTCTCGATCAAGAGAAGTCAGTCTGAAACATAAAATCATAGAGAGCAGTCAGGCTCAATATTAAAAACTCAACTTCGTTCTCACCCTTTTGAAGTTATTGTTAAGAGTACGTAAACAAATTTATAAATTAATTAAATTGTATATTTACACATTATTCATAGCTATTCTTTTACAATTGAATAAATCGGATTCAGATATATATAAAATAATATATTATATTCAAACAACCAGTTTATTTCAACCACCAAATGGTGACTGTTCAACCTATACAAATTATTATTTATAATTATATGTAAGTTTTCATAACGGCTATTTTAAATCAACCGCTCAACTACGCCAGCGCCAAATCATCAACCGGGACGTAACAGTTTTTAGAAAAAAAATAAAACGATTTTTAATCCTACAAAAACAACATCAAATCCCACCAAAAACAGATTCTCTGTTATAAGCTTGCGCCAAGTACACGTTCAACATTTATCTCTTACTGCATAAAACATAATTTTTTTTACAAAAAATACTGAAATCAAAAAACGAAAATACCAAGTAACTGGGATATTGTAAAGATAAAAAAATTTATTATTTTGAAAATATACAAATTAAAAAAAAGTTATTTGAATGTACTTGGTGTGCGCCATTAAGGACTATCAATTCAAAATATTATCTAAATATAAAACATTTCGAAGGTATAGCGTAGTTATATTATACATTTATTTTGAAAATATTCAGATAAAAAGAAGTTATTACGTGTAATTGTTGTGTACTATTACAGTTCATTGAACCAAAATCAATTCAAAATACGATCTAAATATAAAATAATTAAAAGGTATGACGTCACTAAAAAATATATATTTTTTACGTTAGCGCACACCAAGTACATTCAAATAACTTTTTTTTTATTTGTATATTTTCAAAATAATAAATTTTTTTATCTTTACAATATCCCAGTTACTTGGTATTTTCGCTTTTTGATTTCAGTATTTTTTGTAAAAAAATCGGTCTGTCAGTTGACCCTGCGGGCCAGCTCCAAAACTTCCCGCAGTTTTCGAGCTCCTTGAGCTCGAAAACATTATTGAGAATACATTTTCGAGCTCTTCGTGCTCGAAAACACTTTTGTATGCCTTTGTTTTCGAAAAATAACGTTTTTTACCATTTTTCCTCCAACGATATCTCTCGAACAAATACCCAGAGAGGAAAGTACGACGGGCCCAGGCTTGGCCCAGACTTGGCCCAAGTATGTAGAACCTTGGCCCAAGCTTGTAAGCCAGCCTTGGTAGGACTCTGGAATAATAACAGGGGGCCCGACTTGGTTGCTAGGCTTGGCCCATGCTTGGTTGCCAGACTTGGCCCATGCTTCGAGGAAACGGATAAATTTAATTTAAAAAAAATTTTATTATTATTAACCTCTTAGAATTTATTATCATTAACGCGCCCTTGCGGTTTCTTGATCACAGTTAAAAGCTCGTAAAACTGTCTTCAAAGGATCGTGAACTCACGGTAAATTCATTTCACCGGCCAAAAACCGTACATTCACGATAAAACTATATTCGTTTCACGGTGTATAACTAGTGTGTTTGTGCAAAGAATAGACGATACAGTGAGGGCTACTATAGGGTAAGTAGATGGCTGGTTGACCAATCAAATGACGTGTAACAGATGTGACTTTATGGTTATTTCCTCGTAGGTGTACTAGGTTTTGCTCGTCAAAAAGTGATTTTACTACAATGAGTTGACCGCATTTTAGCCGTCACTCTATTATGATTCCCACGACAATTAATAGACTTTCGACGGTGACTTAATCGTCGAATGTCGGTAAATCGCTAGTGAATCGCGAGTGAATTGTCAATGGTAAAGACGTTGATTGACGGTGAATCGCAAGTGGAACGCCAGTGAATCGCGAGTGAATTGTCGGTAAGGTGGGAATGAATCATTGGTAAATCGCTAGTCATTAATTTCACCATCATATTTTTTGTTCGCTGAGTAGACAACTGATGGATCGTACTTGTTGCTTAGACTAAATTTCTAATTGATTCGTATAGAACAATATTAAAACAAAAAAAATATAAAACCACATTGAATCCGAAAATTTTTTTTTTTACCTATAAAAGTTTACATCGTTCGTAATGCTTTACAAATAAAAAAAAAATATTTTTGAAATAGTTTGAGTATTATAATGATAATTCTCGTTAAGAAATATATTGATTCGAATTAGTTTTTCATTGAATATCCATAATAAACAAGTAACCATAAATATCAATTATTTTTTTATAAGAAATTTTTTTTCTGCAGATCATAAATCGGTCGTTACAAAGTAGTAGAAATTGCATTTTAAAAATTTCATGTTTATGTTTTTATTTAAATATTAATTTTTGGGGATATTATTGGGTTATGGAACATCCTTGATTAAAAATTCCGGTTAAAACCAATTGATTTCGATTGGAAGTCAGTCGGACCAATCAGAGCGCTTACAAGGCGCCTTCATGTTCCAATCGGAATCAATTAAAATTTTTAATCAGGGATTTGAACTTTTTGATTGTAAACTTTTGATGATAGTACTTGTAATTTTTTAAATATTCTGAGTCTTAAATATCATTTGTCAGCACTACCGTTTAAAGTCTACAGGTAAATAATCATAGGAAATAATTGAACATAGGTATAAATTAGAAATAAGGTGGAGCATTTATTTCACAGTATGTCAATTCTCAAAATCAACAAATTGTATGGTAAAAAAAAATTTCTGTGCATTTTTATTACAGACATATTTTACATGTATATTTCAAACCTATATCTTAAATATAAGTACTAAATTATAATGAATAATTTCACATGAATTCCAGGTAGAACTACCAGAAATTTTGTGAATTATTTTTATATTTATAGCTACAAACACAAAATTGAGATAAACATCATTCACTTATTAAACCAAACAATATAAAAAAATATAATCATATAAATTATCAACTGCATACACGAAAAAATGTTAGAAAAATAATAATAATAGTAAAAATCATACTGGCAGCTAAATTTTTCGTGAAAAAGCAGTTTTACGTTTTTAATTAATTACAATTAAACTAAAAAGATTTAGATAGTGATTTTCATAAGAGTTGTTGTGATCAAAAATATAAACATAATAAAAAACAAGTTAGGCCGATTAATTGTGTCTCTCGGGACTTATCGTGTTTACTAAGTTTCATACACGACAATTCACAACTCGTGTCTTTGGGATTAAAATAATTTATATTTAATTAATAGAATAATCAATCGACTTAATGTTAGGTCGAAATTATTCTTTAATAAATTGTCTTTGTATTAGTATACAATTTGACCCATTTTAGTGTAATCAAAAGAGTATAAAGATAATTTAATGTGAGTGAATGAGTAAAAAAAAAATTGATTGATTATAAAGCACCCTCAGCCCCTTTGCGCTTGAGTTGTGCAAAAAAATAGTCTGTTAATCAGTTTCCCAACAATTAGCTAGCTTTTCTGCGTAAATAACATTTGAAACAGTCATTTTTATAGCGGGTCTTATCTTACAGGTTTCTGGAATAAAATTAATAGTATTTTTTGATTTAACAATATGAATATGACGTGTGTTAAATCCATAACTAACATGTTCGAAGTTTTTCACGATAATACCAGATATAATACGGTCATCACTTTTGAACTGTACAATATGTTCAATGGTACTGAAAACTCTGTCGATTTCATTGTATATAAAAGAATCTGAAAATCTTGTAATATTATCATCCACACATGAAAATTTGACACCATTTAAGCGCATCTGCCTATATAATACTATTCGATTTGGAGCATATCCAGCTTGCTGTAAAATAATGCGTTCATTTGCTGACAAAGCCCGTGTTATTGATGTTCCTTCGACGACAAATTTATTTCGACGCTCAGTACTGCTTGTTTCGTCGACAAGTTTTAAAGTTTTTTTTATATAATTTCTGGTTTCACTAGATATAGATTCATTGAATACAGTACGATTAATGAATCTTTGCATCAGGAAACGAGTAGCAATTTGATCGAGTCGACCGTTTGGACTTGTCAAGCTATCAATAATTTTTTTGTTCCACGACTCAAATATAAAGGCATTGTGCGCCCATATAGGACCCCAATTTCGTACACAATTAACAAGATGAGTCAATGAGTGTATATTAGATGTCATTTTCGATAGACCAAAATATTTCTCGAACAGTTTTACGTACTCTTTAAGTAATGTTTCTGCGCGGTCAAGATCAGTTGATGTTATGGAGTCGTTATTTAAATAGTGGACAGCTTCAGAAAGAAGGGCCAGATGATTTATATATTTTTCTTCTAAAACTGACATTAAACAAACTGGAGCGTAATCTAACCAGTTTCTCCATTCTGAAGCTTTCCACTGAGAATAAAATTTCAATTTTCGAGGCTTGCGAGATCGGCGAGATGGCGGCCTTATCGATAAGAGTACCTTATCGATAATTTCCATAGTGTTTATCTTTCCAATATAGTATACAGCACCTGTTGCTTTCAGCAGTATCGTGGTGTGTAGTTTTGCTACACCCAAAAAAACTGCATGCATAGCTTCGACTACGACTCCTTTATGGATATTGAATAATGGTAAAGATGTTAATGATGAATATCCTTTCAGTCCGTGTCTCTTTATTCCTGTTTCTGTAGCGAATTTCATGTCAGCTTTCAACGCATTATCTGTTCGTAATCTTCCATAGCATTGCTTAAACGGATATACTAATTTTCCTGCCGATAAACTTTGCCCCTTTGCATAACAATACAAACACCCATAGTATCCGTTATATTGAGTAATGCGAACTACGGCTGCACGAGCTGGAGAATCTAAACTGCAGACAGTAACAATAAACTTTGAGGTAACTTCAGTAGTTTCCGTAGGTTTCCAAGTAATACCACTGCTGTACAGTTTTCTCAATTGCAAAGCAAATGGTCGAAGAAAATGATTCATTTTCGGATGTTCATCATCAACATATATAGCTGCTAGTAGCATGTATTTTTTACGCAGATGGGGTGGTAGTTCATTTATTTCAACATATACAGGCCACGCACTTGCTCGAGATGAATTCGAAATCTGGCATCCATCTGTATTTAGAGTCAGAGAAAAGTTAAACCAATGCTCTAAAAAATGTCCGGGTAAGCAAAATCGTTTATATTCATCACCATCATATAAATCTTCGAAAGCTTCTTCATTTTTTTTTTTCCTCCAATATCTGTACTGTAGAGACTCGGCTATATTCGGTATTTTCAGGAACTGTTTTATTTGTGAAGCTAAACTGATGCTTAAGAAAAAACCCAAATATTTTTCAGATTTTTTCGGGCCGCATGTTTTACAAGGACACTCAGATTTCAATACATTTTTTTTATTTTTTTTACCCAAATATCCTTTACATTTTTTGCAATAATAATGATTAGTGATCATCGATTTATTACGGCTTAAAGCTTTCCATAGCGCTGCTTTGGTCGTCGGTAAACGGCTAGCAGTTTGTGATGATCTCATCCATCGAAATATATCTAATATGGCTTCATATGACATATGATGTTTCATCGCTGTTGCAATAACAGATAGAAAATGATCTTTCGTCGTTAAATTCTTTTTTGGAAGTATTGGAAGATTAAATCCGTTTGCATTTACTTGAAAAAATGATTCATCTCCATGTTCATCATCATCTTCGTCATCATTATCATCATCGTCACTATCATCTTCGTCATCATTATCATCATCATCACTATCATCTTCGTCACTATCATCTTCGTCATCATTATCATCATCATCATCATCACTATCACTCATAGAATTTTTTACATTATTATTAACGCAAACGATTTCGTCTTCATCATTTAGCAAGTTGAAATTATCATTATCACGATCCTTGCCTTCATCTTCTGAGCTTATAGAAATTTCAGTTTCAAAATCGGTTTCATAATCTTCGCTATCGTCATGACTACTTTTATATTGTTCACCCACATCATTGTAAATATGTTGATAAGAATCAAACAATGTTTTATCATCCTCTTCAGAAACACAATTACGGGTATCTGGATGAAATTGAGTGTTTGATGTTGAAGGCTAAAAAAATATTGAAAGAATAGATTGATTCGAACTTTATTATCCTACAGTTAAATTCTATTCTTTAGCACTAACTTATCTTTTAAAAGTTCTTAAAAACAAATAAGAATTCGATTTACCATTTCTTCGAGCAAGTTTGTCGGGATTGGAAGTATGCTTTTACAAGCTTCAACAAAAACTTTTAACTTTTTTTTATTCCTCCTCAAAACAGCAGTACGAGACATACCGGGTTTCCGTTTGAACATTATGTATATATAGCTGAAAAACATCAAAATTACATTAATATTGACACGGCAAAAGTTATAATTCACTTGTTGAATAATTCCATTTTCCTAATATTATCCATTCAAACATATTTGATTATTTAAGAAAGAAAATAAAAAATTTGCGTCAAAGCTTTTTAACTCGAACCAAAGCTCGAAACAAAATATTGAAAGAATACCATTATTATTTAGTGTTTGGTTTTTTAATTTTGTGTTAATTTAAAGTTATAAGTTTATAAAAAAATTTACAAATTCGTATAGATTAGCTAAAGTTGTGCAGTAAAGAAAGGAATAATTTAACTCTATGATTTTTTGTACGATTACTCTCAATTGAATTGGTAAATATTGAATGTTATTTAAAAAAAAATTTAATCTGGAATATTTAAAATTATGTAGGAAATAATGAATTTAAAGCAAGGACATAACAAATATTGTGGTAAAGGAATTATAGCTTAATTAATGAGATGTATAATTAATGCATTTACAAAAATTAAATACTTACATTTTGCAATGATGTAAAATAAAAATTTCAAATCACAAATAATAAAAACAAAATTATTAACATCAACTTGTAGTGTTTATAAGATAAGATTATTTTTCAATTCTTGTAAATTGAAAATGTCAATTTTCATGATTTCCTTGTATATACTAAGCACGATAATTATTTATTTTAAAACTTTAACTTGTCCTGAGCTCTACAATTATATTTTTATTTAATAAAAATATTCGTTTGAACAAATTTTTGGTTAAAAGCGTTGCAATGTATACATATATGTGTATACATATATATAGTTCGATTATTGAAATAAGAATGGCGCTGTCAATCATATGTTCCTCTGCTGGCTTACTTGCGGGAAAATTAAAAAAATCATCGCTGTGATAATAACTATAAATTTTTTAATTAAGTAAAAAATCATATAGTCATAAAGTCGTTTCAATGAAATTATTGAAACGTTGGGCTTCATTATTTAAAGTTGTCAATGCAATTATATTTAACTTAATTAAGAAACTTTAAATACCATCATTTGAATTTCCCGCCAATCTATCAACTACACCAGGTTGCTCATTAGTCTTCTTATACTTATGCTTCGTTCAAATAAATAAATATTAATAAATAAATTAATTAATATTTACATGATAAGCATTGACTGTACGGACATTACCGTAGCGGAAAAAAAAATTTTAAAAACAGCTAAATCCTGATAAGTGTCCATCTGATAAGACTCATTTCCCCCTCAATATGAGACCAACTTCAATGCAGCCACAATTTCTATCTTTATTACGGTGACTGAAGCATTACAAAAGTTGTAATTAATTTAAATTTGATGATATTTCAATGAAATAATATTCGAGTTTGAATTACTATTGTGCAGTGTACAAGTACTTCTTTATGTAATAATTTATATTTATTGATTGTTGATAGTAAAAATTTATACATGTAAATAGATAACCATGTAATAGATAACCTTTAATTTCAGTAAAATCAAATTATGAGCGGGATTCCTAAATTTGCTATTATTAAATATATGAAGAAGGATAAACCGATATATAAAATTGTACAGAGGTCGATGATATATATTCGGAATAAAAATG
>OZ024706.1:21296345-21341079 GCA_964016945.1 Microplitis deprimator | reverse complement strand
CCAAAAAAAACAACCTATCGAATTTGTGTTTTAAAAAGGACTTATATACTGAGAAAAAAATTCTCCCATTGGGAAAAATTTTTAGCTCAATTTTAAAAGGTGTCGGTAGCCATTTGAAATTTCCCATTTAAATAACATGCGAAAGAATGTTTTTTGATTAAAAATATTATAACTTTTGAACCGTGTGAGATAAAAATTTGGTTCTAGAATATTCTTGTCGGTCATTAAATTTCCTTAAAAAAATGTCCTGGGAGCAGAATTTGTAAACTTGATATTTCGTATACTAACAGGCCATCAAAGTCTAGAGTAAACAGAATCATACAAATTTAAGGCTTTATTATTAAAAATATCAATACTACGAGAAAATTCTTGAACTCAAATTTAATGAAGTAATCAATAAATTCGTCTACATGTTGTGTAATTAAATCACCAGCAATATCCATATTGTAGCAAATAATATTCTATTGTTGATTAAAATAAAAAAATATAGAGGCCAAAAACTGGATTACAATACAAATAAAGAAGTTGAATCTTCATTTGTTTTATGAGCCTAGTATGTAAATTGCTGTTTTTACTTGCTTCATCAAATTTTAGTCCAAGAATTTTCTCGTAGTATTGATATTTTTATTACACTGTAAAAAATCACCGGGGTAAGTTCAAGCGGTGTAAGTGTTAGAAATTCAACACCGAAAGCGGTGTGAAAATAACGCCGTCGCCGGTGTGAATATTCTGTACCGGTGTTAAATAAAATTCCCCGGTGTTAAAATAACGCCGCCACCGGCGTAGATATTCTTTACCGGTGTTAAAATATTTTCCTTTGTGAATATTTTTACTTATTCGATCATTAAATTAATCAGTGTTTTCATTGATAAATTAAATTATTGTTGATTAAAATGGTGGAAGTAAAATTTTTTAATTTTTAAATAAATTATGAATAATATTAATAAATGGGTCATTCCATGTCAAATCGACCAGTAGTTGGAATCGACCCCTTTCAAATTGGATAAAATTTGGTCAAAACTTTTCTTTTACCATAAAACAGAGATTCGCCACAGGAAAAAAATGAGAAAATTTTTTTGCGAAAGTTATTCGAAATTCAAAATTTTACTATTTTTCTCATTTTCCAACTTAATTTTTTGAATATCTCGAAAATTATGATAGATACAGAAATGGTTTCGGTTTTGTTTTGAAGAGGACACTTCGGGCTTTTGAAAAAAAAAAAACAGTCGATCACCAATCAATCATACGCGGCTCCGCTAGTCGCATTCTCACCGCATAGACCGCTCGAGTGGGGATGAAGAAGACGGAAGCTCCGTCTCTCTCACGCAATGAACGCTCTCACTCTTTCTTATTGCTTAAAGTATTCTCATGGCTGACGCCTCGTGCTTTCTTTAATCTCAGTGTATTTTATAAATCAGTTGCGTTCTCATTAATTGCATAAGTTCATATTGCTTAAAATAATTCGAAGTAATTATTCAATGCGGTATTTTTGCTCTCAGCATTAAGATCTCAGTAATCTCAAATTAGTTAGTCTCACCTCGTGTACCGGCATTGTTACCGCCAAAACGCCATCTTAGCCACGTGTTGATCGCGAGTGCTAATTGAATAAATTAAATACTAAAAACATTAAATCGGACCAATTCTCATCATAAACAAATCTCATTAACTGTAAATAGTGTAAATAAATTATTTATTGTTATTATTTACTAAAAATTGCGTGTTAAATAAAATTATTCTTACCCGACCAATTCACACACACCAGATCCTCTCATCCTCTCATTTTATAATTAATTAGCTATTAATTATTTAAACAAATGGTAAATTTTTGAATTTTGAATACCTTTCGCAAAAAATTTTTTTAATTTTTTCCTTCGGCAAATCTCTGTTTTACGTTAAAAGAAAAGTTTTGACTCAATGTCGTCCAAATTGAAAGAGGTCGATTCCAACTACTGGTCGATTTGACATGGAATGACCCAAATACATAGCAAAGTTGAAATTCCCACCTGATAATATTCATTCAATTTTTTCATTTTTTTATATTTAATAGAATTTTTTTTCTAATTTCTATACGTGGACTTTTTACGAATAATATCGTTTATTATTAATATTTAACAATAATATACCTGGAAAAAATTTTTCATGAAATTTTATGAAATCTCATGAAGTTTTATAAGATTTGATAGAATTTTATGAAATTCTACTAATGAAATTTGGTGAAATTCTGTGAAATTTCATAAAGTTTCATATAAGTTTGTAAAATTTGAAAGAAACTTATGAAATTTTATCAGAAACCGTGAGATAATTCTATGAAATTTCATTAAATTTTGCAACATTTCATATAATTTTGTGACATTTCATAAAATTTTGTGAAATTTCGTGAAAGGCCAAACTTTTTTGTAAAATTTCATGAAGTTTTGCATAATTTCATGAATTTTTGTAAAACTTCATAAAGTTTCATAAAATTTCATCGAAATTTATAAAACTTTACACAATTGTTATGAAGATTCCTAGGACTTAGTGTTATAAAATTTTATATATTTTTATAAAATTTCATGAAATTATATGAAGTCTTATGAAATATTATACAATTCTATAAAACTTCGTGTAATTTTACAAACTTGAAGTTTTGGTCTTACACGAAATGTTACAAAATTTTATGAAGTTTCATCAAATGTTACAAAATTTCATGAAGTTTCATCAAATTATGTAAAATTTTATGAATATTATCTCTTGGTTTCTAATTAATTTTTAAAAATATTTTTACAATTTCACAGTTCAATAAAACTACATAATTTCAAGAAATTTTAGAAATTAAAAAAAAAATTTACAATACTCCTTCGGATCTTGGTAGTAAATATGTAAAATTTTTATGATATTTTATAAAATTTCATATAATTTTATAAGAGTTCATAAAATTTTAAAAAAATTTATGAAAGTTTATACCAATAACTTCTTGGAATTTTGATAACAATTATGTAAAACTTTATGAATTTTTGTCTTCTCTTACGAAATTTTATAAAATTTCACGAAATTTCAGAAAATTTTATCAAATTTCATAAAATATTATGAAAATTATCTTATGGTTTCCGTATACAATTTCATGAAATCTTTTTAAATTTTATAAATTTTTATTAAATTTTAGATAATTATAATAAAATTTTATATAATTATAATAGTATAATTTTATAAAATTTAATGAAAATATTCTTTCCCGTGTTATTATATCGCGTTACAGATGCCATAAGGGCGTATACCTGCAAAATATACTTCAGATTAGCCATGAGGGCATATAAAAATTTTTTTTTCCGAAATTGACTTAATTATGTACTGGAAGTATAATAGAGACGAAAAAAATTTAGCGTCTGGAACCATCGTGATTGTGACCTAAAAGTATAAGAATGATAAAAAACGTTCGAACTGAGAAAAATTTTTTTCGTTAGTTGAATGAAAATTTTAATTTTGAAAAAAAAAAAAAAAAAAAAACAATTTTTTTTTAAATATAAAAAAAAAAACGAAATGTCGAAAAAATTTTTTTTTTGTTAGCATTAACTTTTAGAACATAATTACGTCGATTTCCGAAAAATAATCTTTTTTATACGCCTTTATGGCTCCCGGCGTTGGTACTGGGAGCCATAAAGGCGTATAAAAAAAATTTGATTTTTGGAAACAAATTTTTTTGTCTCCGTTATACTTATAATATATAATTACGTCAATTCCTGAAAAAAAAAAATTTATATGCCGATATGGCATCTGTAACGCGGTATGTTATATACCTCATTATGAAATTATCAGTTACCCAAAATTATATAAAATTTCATAAAAACTTATGAAGTTATATCAAATTTTTTATGAAAGTTTAAAACTCCATATCTCGATAAATATACTATCTATTTATTCGCGATCACGTACGTGGCTTGGCGCAGTGGATAGCAGCAATGACTTCAAATCGAAAGGACGTAGGTTCGATCCCAGCAGTCGCCAATCGTCAATAAAAAATATAATTAGTCAGTCTCAGTGATGCCTTCATCCATTAGATCAATGTGTAAAATCTAATTGCAATTTTTTTTTTCAAAATCTAATATTTTTTCCGAAAAATTAATGGTGACTGTAGAATTTAATGAAACTTTGGAAAATTTTATAAATTTTCATAAAATTTTATCAGGCCATTTTCAGCATATAATTTTACAAAACTATGAATTTTTCTAAAATTTTATGAAATTTCGTAAAATTTCATGAATTTCGATGAAATTTCATCAGGCCATTTTCAGCATAAAATTTCATGAAATTTCATTAGTGAAATTTGATGAAAATTTATAAAATTTTATAAAATTTCATGAAAAACTTTTTTCCCGGGATAATAATATATATTACTGTATCTAATAGTTCAATCAATTTAATACTTTGATTTCTTATTTTATACTTGTTAATAAATGATATTTTTTATTAATTTTGATAAAGAACTGACATTTTTTGTGTTTTATAAGCTTTTCAAAGTTAATACTCCAAGCGTATGCCCTTTACCCCGCTTTCACACCGGTATTAATCCGTTTTTATACCGGTTACCTCGCTTTTACACCGGTAATTTAACACCGCCGAATTACGCCTTCTATACCGGTGTGATTTCATTTTAAATTTTAACACGGGGCGGAGTTGAAATGAGACCATTTTAAACACCGCTCTTTTTACAGTCTAATAAAGCCATAAATTTGAATGATTCTGTTGACTCTAAACTTTGATGGCCTGTTAGTATACGAAATATCAAGTTTACAATTTCGACTCCTAGGAATTTTTTTAGGAAATTTAATACCCTACAAGAATATTTCAGAGCCAAATTTTTATCTCACACGGTTCAAAAGTTATCATATTTTTAATCAAAAAACATTCTTTTGCATGTTATTTAAATGGGAAATTTCAAATGGCTACCGACACCTTTTAAAATTGAGCTAAAAATTTTTCCTAATGGGAGAATTTTTTTCTCGGTATATAAGTCCTTTTTAAGACACAAATTCGATAGGTTGTTTTTTTTGGCTCACCCTAATATACATATATATATATATATATATATATATATATATATATATATATATATATATATATATATATATATATATGTGTGTGTCGGATGGGCCAGCAGGTAATGGATCGGTACTCTTAGTACCGTCATTATTATTACCATTATTTGTAGACATTTTTATTTAAAGAACAAAATGTCAGATAAACAACAAAATAACTATCGTCACACACAAAATTACTCTCGAGGAGATTTCACAAACGATTAGAGTATTACAAATAATTCAAGTATTACGATATGTTATAAACTAAGATTAACGTTACACAATGTTGAATATTCACTAGAGGCTAAATATTACAATAACTACACTCAAATAATTATATAGATTATAATACACAAGTAGTACAACAGTATTCACTTATTTAATATACAACTCAATCGTAGAG
This sequence comes from Microplitis deprimator, assembly GCA_964016945.1. Taxonomy (NCBI): domain Eukaryota; kingdom Metazoa; phylum Arthropoda; class Insecta; order Hymenoptera; family Braconidae; genus Microplitis; species Microplitis deprimator. Next base: position 21,335,622 of record OZ024706.1, on the reverse strand, counting down.
TTAACATGCTCGATAGAGATAAAATATGCCCGACAGTAAAAATTAGACTTGAGAACGAATACACGGTCAGCAGGATACGAGGTGCTCTTGACTCAAGCTCAAACAGAAGTGTACTTCTAATTGCACTCTGAACTCTTACTTTCAAAAACTACTGTCTTTACCTGAAAGACCCAAAAACGAACTTCATTATTCTATATCGCACTATTTTACTATCCTTTGACCGTGGCTACGTTTGGTGAGCAGATGCCACTTCAAGTCTAAGCCTACCGTCATAAAAATATTTTACAACAAGCTTAAAAAAATTTCCCAATCCGATTAGGTTGTAAAACATTATTATTAAATATTGTTGCTTAAATAAAATATAAACTAAAATGTAGTTGGGACTTTCCAAAGTCTCTGGAAAACCCCAGTTATACTTTTATCTCCGACATATATATATATATATATATATATATATATAGTAGTAACTGATAACTTATGATTTAATATCACTTATACTACAATGATAACACACTTAGATTAGAAATAACAACACCACAATTAACAGCAGTAAAAAAAAGGTAAAGAAAGATATAGTTTATTGAATACAAGATGTGTGCTGTTATGCTGTCAAATTAAGACTGACTGACTCTAGTCGCGTTTCTATAAAACAAGAGAAGAAGGCAATTGTTTTATAGTTGTTCAAATATTTTAAAAGATCAGTTTCACATTTGTTACAAGACATATAATGTATAAAACATTGAATGTCACCCAAAAGACAGGTTTCATGTGTAAAAAAAAAGCGCTGAGTATGCATCTACCGTGGTAAGAAATTTTTAAATCAAAATAATTACCAAGTGTCTCGGCGGCCAAGAATGAAGTTATTAAATCCATGTTGAATCCAAGTCAACAATTAATACTTGTTGATTTCTTCTTCAATTAAATTTAACAAGTTAACATTTTTCATCTGTCTTGTGTAAACATAATTTCTACGCAATATAAAAAAATAAAATCTAAGTGTTACGGATGAACTTTGCAATTCGGGACGATATATATTTATGATTTACTTAAGTCGATAGTGACTAATCAAGTTCATCCGTATTACTTTTAAATTTCATTATTTTTTATATTATGTCGAAATTATGTTGAAGCAAAACAAATGAAAATTGTTAACTTGCTGTTAAAATTTATTCAAGAAAAAATTAACAAGTCATAATTGTTGACTTGAATTGAACATAAATTTAATAACGTCATTTTTTGCCGCCCAGGAACTTGGTAATTATTTTGATTTGAAAATTTTTTACCACAGTAGATGCATACTTGGAATTTTTGTTTACAGATGAAATTTGTCTTCTAGCTGATAATTAAATATAATAGTCATCACTGGAATTTTTAAATCGGAAGGATGCGTGTACATTCTGACAACTCTCTTGTAGTTGCGCACGCACAGAGTTGCCAGATAGGGCGACTTATCGCCAATTAGGCTACTTTTGACGCTGGTTGGCGACCAAAATGTTATTGAATATTTACTAATGGAGAACAATTGACTGGTGGCAAGTACAAAGTTCCAGACGAATAGCAGTAGAATTCTTACTATGGCCCTTAGACGTTTACCTATGAAAACGTGCTTTAAAAGACAATCGAAAGTGGTAGAATTGGGTACTAACGGAGTATAATAGATCGTTGCAAATTTTTAGTGACCAAGATGGAATGCAAGAAAATTCCTTCAGCAGCCCTGAAACTTTCTCAATGATTGTCATTTTACGATAAAATTGAGAACGGTACAATCGAGTACAAATACTATTCAATGATTGTAAACGATCATTTTAAAAAAAAAATGTGTTTTTCTTTTTAGCCCTTTGAGGAGCTCACTGCATCTGAATAGTCATTATGGCACAAACGGAAATATGGGTGGTACGATTCGGTACCTATTTAGTACCATCGATCCCAAGAATTTTTGCTCAAAAATTCAAGGGTCAATTGCCAGGTTCACAGAGCTGATAACTTTTGTTGATTTATTTCATGGAACGTAGATGAGCCTGATGAACTTCTCGAGATCCTTACGGGTGCTTATGCGTGTTTTGGAGTCGAAGGACGGAACGGACACGGACTACGACTTTAACACGTAGTTTATCAGTTACAGGTCTACAGCAAACCTCGGCAACGTGTCTGATTCTAGTACAAAGATCGCAGGTCAAAGCATTCGGTGCAGGAATTTGTAATGCTGGGACTGAATTAGCTTGTGTAACTTTTTCTGGTGTAGCATTTACGAGAATTCGATCAAGTTTTCCCAAAAATATCTTCATGACGGATTCAAAACTCCTTAATAAAGGAGAAGATTCAATATTATGTCTCCGATCTGCCTCTGAGGTAATGTCAATTAAGTTTAATTGGCTACGAAGTTTCTTTCTGCTAGCGATTTTCTCTCGAATTTTATGTCCTAAATTTGGACCGCAGACTGAAGACTGAGCCGATGTTCGCGTTGTCTGACAACTGACTCCAGTGTCAGTGAACTGAGTCTCGACGTTGACAGCTTGAAGTTTCTCAGCAAATCCCTTTGAGCTTGGCAGTTGGATTTATCCTATCATCTGCTGACTGCTGACCTTGCGCACTCAGCTGATGAAGTTGAGCCGTACGTTGGTTATCAAGATGAGTTCTTATGCAGTTGGAAGGGTTTTCAAGGACTCCAACTGTGACTTGAGCTCAACAATAACAGTTTGAAGACCATATAATCTGTCATTAATACGTTGCATCTATTGGGTGTCAAATCCTGCTGATACAGATGCTATTGACATTACAGAAGAGCGTTGGTTCGTAACACGATCAATGCGAGCGTGAAGCTTGTTGAACTCGTCTTTCATGAATATCGTTAGTGTTTCCAACGTTACTGAGGTTCGCGTAGTATTTGTACTCTGTTGGTATAATGCAGATGATGGACAATTAAACTCCAAATCCATGGTAGTCTGCCACAGCGATAATGAAAATTGGGATCCCGTAAACCAATATGGTGACGATGTTGTTGCAGCCATTATTGGTGAGTTGGTGATGAAGTTGATGGTACAGCTTCAGTAGTAGATGATAACTCAGGTGAAAACGTCGTAATAGTGTTTGGTGGAGGTGACGATGAATTAGATGATGGGATGACTTGATAATACATTAGTATCAGATACCTCACTCTCTGATTCGTGATACCGAGTTTCAGTACCTGACCCTCAGTCTACAAATATTGTTACTTTCATAATGTTTGATCTGAAATGGATAGAAAATAATTAGTTACGTTTTCGAGATCATCTTGGAATTTTCAAATCATTGTAATCATATGTGCCAATGTCGTTACCGGCAGTGTCTTTTAGTTCAACTACTAGAGGACTTGAAATCTTAGAAACAATGGCAGGCCCTGAATGTTTTGGTGTTCATTTAGCACTATAACCATCAACTTTTTTGCTTAATTTTTTATTTAAATAATATACCTGGTCACTGATTTTTAAATCTATCGGGATATCAGAAAATTTTTGTTCGTGTAGTTTACGCGTGCGTTCCCGAGCTTTTAGCATATTTTGTTCAACAAAATGTCGTAATTCGACCATACGTTCCATACGGGCTTGCCAAGTGGCAACATCAGATACGTCTAAATTTTCTAAGGGATCAGTATTATGTATCACTCGTTCGTCCCGTCCGTGATTCAAATAAAATGGCGACACACCTAGAGCGGTATATACTGAAGTATTATATGCAAATTTCAAATCATCAAGATTTTCATTCCAGTCTTTCTGATTTTAACTCGTAAATGCAACTATTATGAGTTTAGTTTTACGACTACGACGTTCAACGGGATTTGAACAGAGGTGACCGAGAGGAGTTGGGGTAAATTTTATATTAAATTGGCTGATTAAATTTATAATATCTTTGTTAGCAAATTCTTTACCATTATCCGAAATGATTTGAGAGGGAGGACCCCAATGATTTAATACCGTGGTAAGGTGATGTCTTATGAGTTTACCGGATTGTTGTTTAAGCGGAAAGATTTCAAGATAGCGTGTGTAAACGTCTTCAATGACAAGTGCGTACTGATTACCCGTCGTAGAGCGCGTATACGGACCAATTGTATCAATGGAAATTATTGACCACGGCTGTGTTGGTAGTCTCGTACCAAAAGATCCTTGCGGTTTGGTTTGGTCACTTTTAGTCAGTATGCAGGTCTCACAAGCTGAAACGTACGATGAGACATCTTTAAACATTCCTGGCCAGTAGAAATTGTCCCGCATCCGTTGATAAGTCTTGTCAATCCCAAGATGACCTGATTGGGCTTCGGAGTGGGCTTTCTTAATATTTGGCCGAATTTCGGGCTCAGTTAGTACCATTTTCCAAGGATTTAGTTCATCAAGTATTTATTTAACAGCTAATGCGCGGTAAAAATATAATCGATTATTTTCGTATTTCCAATCACGATAATATTCTGAATACTTTTGGAAGACTCGAATTTTTTCATCGTACCAAGCAGTATTTTGGGCAATGACACACAACAGTGATGAATTTGGATCTGAGATAAATGGATCAACGGCGTCTGGGTCTTCATATCGGCGTGAAAGTGCGTCTGGGGCTTCATTTTGAGTACTTCGATAGTGTACAACTTCAATATCATACGTGGATATGTCGATTGCCTACCTTGCATGTCTACCTGCCGGATCCTTTAACGAGTGAAGCCGTTATAGCGCTGAATGATCGTTATAGACTGTGACTGGTAAACCTTCAACGTAGCCTCGTAATTTCCGTAAGGACCACACAACAGCAAGACATTCTTTCTCAGTTGGTGTGTAATTAATTTCTGCTTTATTCATTGTTCGACTTAAACAAATAATTAAATTTTCTCAATCGAACTCTGGATCATACTGAGTAAGAATTGAGCCCAATCCAGTATTACTGACATCAGTGTACAAGCGATACGGCAAGTCTGTTCGTGGTAATGATAATGTTGCAGCTTTTAATAGAGCTTCTTTGGTTTCTGCAAAAGCTTTTTTTTCAACTTCTGTCTAGTTCCATGGGACTCGAGTACTCGTCAATTTATTCAAGAGGCCTTGAACTTGTGCGACATTTTTAAGGCGTTTGTAATACCAATTGACTAGTCCGTTAAATCTGCGGAATTCCTTACGGTTGGTGGGTTGTTTGTACTCAGGAATCGGTTCTAATCGAGCTGGATCCGGTTTCAAGCTCTCTTCATTAATTATAAAACCAAGAAAGTGAACTTCAGAACTTCCAAAATGGCTTTTTTCTTCATTCATTTTTATTCCAGCATTTCGAAACCCTCCAAATACGGCCTGGGGAAGAATTTTGTGTTCATTTAAATTATCGCTTATAATTATCCAATCGTCTAATTATGCGAAAATTTTATTTTCTGCTTTGACGTAAAAAAAATTGATTTTTAAGTACTTGATAATTTCTCGACGCACGCTATCGGAGACTTCCTGATAAGTACTGGGTGCATTCATGAGACCAAATGGCATACGAATCCATTCAAATAAGGCTCGACCATCAACACAAAATGCTGTGTACTGACGGCTATTTGGTTCTACCAAGACATGATGAAAAGCATCACTGACATCGAGTAAAGAAATTACTTTAGCACCCTGAAGACTTGATAAGATACGGTGCATGATCGGTAATGGATAGGCAGATTTTTTGGTTACCCTATTGGGTGGTCTGTAGTCAATGAACATACGCCAAGTATTATTTTTCTTCGGTACCATTACCGGTGAGCTTGCCCAAGCACTATTTGAAGGTTGAATGTAACCCTTCGCGAGTAACTCGTCTCCTCTGTCGTATATAGCTTTCATAACTAGAGGACTTCGACGATAAAGCTTGGTACGAACTGGAGTGTTGTCTGTGACTTCTATACGATGATGAACCACATGAGTTAGACCCAACTTGACTTGTTTATTTTTCTCAAATTCTTTGACTAGAAATTTTTCGAGGTCCATACGTTCATCAGAAGATAATACATTCAATGCTGCTTGATTAGTAAAGCCAGGACGAAAAAAAAGAGTGAATGGCATTACTGGTATTTCGTTTCCAAGTACTCTCCTTGGAATTTGCTTGAATATCTGCTAGCTGCCAGAAATCAAGACCAAGAATTACTGGAGTAGACAAGTCAGATAGAACGCTTAACCAGGTAATTATGTCGTGACCGTCAGTTTTTATTTTGAATGGGGTTCCACCTCGTGTTTGCGAGGACTTGGAAATCACCATCGTTAATCCATGAGTACTAGTGGGATCTGATGTGAGATCTTGAACTTAATTCTCCTTGATTTGCTCGTTTGCAAGCTCAGAAATATAACTGCGCTCACTCTCACTGTCCAGTAAAGCTTCAAGTGTATATTCACCAATAAATATATTGGCAACCGTGCGGCTCACTGTTGATGAAGTATTAGAACTAGCTGAAGGAGTCATACAGCTAAGTTTATTATCATTACTAAGGATAGGTAGTAACGTACTTTGTTTATTATCGGGATTTACTTTTATAGTAAGTGGTGGGGCATAGCCAATTTCCTCACTGGAATCAGACCGATACTCATTAATCTCTGAGTCATATAAAAAATTAGTATTCTCCCTTAGATCACAGAGAGAGATATCATATGTCATCGAATGATTCCCAAACTCTTAAAAAGTTTGTCGTTGCCGCTCTCTTGTTTCTAAGTCAAATGATGAATTTTTATTAGAGGTTCTTAGTTGACTTTTATAAATTTTATTTTTAATGTTACGCGTTAGGGTTTTTAAATATTAACATTTTCACGGAGTTTTTAACTTTTGGTTTTTTAATATTCTGAATTTGCTTTGAAGCTTCGAAACTTGTCCCCTTTCTGGTCGGGGACGAACCACTAATCCCACTTTTAAACGTAGCTCGTCAGTTGTGCGCGCACAACAGAGCTCAGCAACGTGTCCTACTCTTTCACAACCACCGTAAACAGGAACTATTGGTGCAGGAGCTTGTTGCACTGGACTTGAACGTACTGGAGGAGTATCTACTAGTGGGTTAATTACCGGTATTTGTTCCAATCTTTTTAAAAAGTTATACATTAATGTTTCAAAATTATTTATCTGAGTAGAAGACTCTGAATTGTATACTTGCGTGTCAGTTCTTTGCTGAATTTTATCTTGATATGGGTAATTAGTTTTAAAAGTAACGTTTCTATTATTATTTTCATTAAGTGGGTTTGCCATCTATTCTCTTTCTCACACACATGTGAACAAACGAAACCGTTTTTGTTGCACTTACATTAGCAAATGGAAATTTCAAATGAGCCGTTCTCGAGTTTGAACAGAAATTTCCGGACCGGAAGCATTTCATTCAATAAATAATAACTTTACGCATCGAATGACATATTTTATTTAATTATTTGAGACTTTATCTATGAAAACGGTTCATTTGAAAGTCACCTGTTTCACTCTCTTAAAATTATTGTTTCTGTTATTTTTATTTAGTGACTGAGTAGTCTCGATACTGTTAATGATTTCCAACTCTGAAGGAGTTTGAACAATTGAATTTAATTTACTTCGAAATTTGAAGCGACTCGAAATTTCTTTCGTATTCAAATTTGTATTCGGGTTCAAAGCATCGGCAGTGGGTTGCCAAGTACTGACACGCGTAAATGATTCGGTGTACGTTAAAATATTTTTATCGGAAAATTTTTGCAAGAAACAAGAGTTAAATCAAGTTATTATTAATCGAATTTGTGTAGCTTGGGATGGTGGTCCTTCCGGTTGCAAAAAAGCTCCTAGCATTTTGTTAACAAAAGCAACACCCGTTTCATTACTGCCTTGTTTTGCTGAATAAATTTTCTGTCATAAAAACTCATCTGATTGATGAGCTTGTCAGATATTAAAGTAAGACTTAAAAACTACCCAATTCGCGAATAAATGTTCATTCTGGTAATACCATTCGAGAACATACCGTTGAGAGTGTGCATCACGACTGCATGGAAATTTTCGACCGGGATGTCATTACTGAACATCCCTGACTAAGGAATCTAATTTGGGATGATTTGAGATTACGTAACTCTTAATTATTTTGAATAATTTCAAATTGACTAAATTATTGTGCTTTCGAGCATACATTTTTGAAAGACCCTAGCGAATTTATTTATACCGAAAATTGAAGTTTCTTTTGGGTTCATTTCCGGTATAGTAGAAATTGATAAATATTTCGGTATGTTTTAAAAATTATACCCAATTCATACCCAGATTATACTCAAATCATCTCATGTTTTGGGTATGTTTTTGAATTTTTCATACTTAAATGATACTGAAAAAATATCTTTTTCAAGCACGATTTATACTCAAATTATACCGAAATCAGAGAGGTTGAGGACAATATCTTTCTATGTGAGGTTTACCTGGGAAAAAGGAACAATCTTTCTTTGAAGTTTGAAATAAATAAATTTATTGAATACATAGAAAATTATAAAAATACTATTTCAATCAAGTGCTTAGTATTATAATGCTTTTTAGTAGTAAATAGTTCAAAAAATGTTTTCATAATAATTTAATTGTTGATTTACTTATTTACCTCTATGTTTTTTTTTTTTTTTTTTTTTTTTTTTTTTATTACCAAAATAAAAATTTCAGTGTTAAAGGAGATATTTCTGTTTATGTTTGAGAGACCTAAAATTATTATTAATTTATTATTTATTTGATTCTATAGCAATAACAGTATAGATAGTTAACACAAATATAGTGCATAAAAAAACAAACTATAAATAAAAATAAACTTGTTTGTAACGTCAAGACCTGCGACAGTGCCATGAGAACTTCACGAGACTCTCAAGTGAGAAGTCACGAGTTCGAAACCTCAGTCAATTATCGTTTTTTTTTTCTTTTTTGAATTTTTTTATTGAAAAAAAATATAAATAAATTATTCAACTAATATAATTAAATACATTAAATACAAGTCCTACGGAGGATGAACATCATACATCTATGGGACAACTGGGATCCATCTATCTGGAAAATTAACATTACTCCAGCTCTAATCAAATTCAAACAAATTCTAAGAAAAGAGGACGTAACTGCATGTGAAAATTCTCACGCTTGCCTCTTTCGTTTCCCCAGGCCTGCGAACTCCAGTACTGCTTTTAATCTTACTCACCGTCTTCCTATTACACAGAAACGTTTAATAACACAGCTAAGACTGGCTAATCACTACATTTGTGTCCTCTCCTCCAACCGAGTTGTAACCAAGATTGACCCCAAAGACCTGTGCAAGCTCTGTAATCTAGATAGCTTTGAAACTGTCGAACATATTCTATTCAGCTGTCCAGCCTATGAACTCGACCGTGCTAAATTTATATACCCTTGGACAAAACCCCTCGAAGGCACTCAAATAGAAAAATACCTAATTCTTGAAACAAGGTCTATTAAATTCATAAAAGACATCATATTCTTCATGCAAATCAGTTTATAACGCAGGAATCGGCTCCTAAATACCGGTGAAACATAGTTAAAAAGTCAAAATTAAAAAAAAAAAAATAATAAATAAATAGATAAATATAAAATTAAGATAAAGAACAAAAAATTTATGTTTGTAATGCTAAGTTATCCGCCCTCCTTGCTCACCCTTCATTGCAGCAGGGAACCTATCTGTACCCCTTCAATATGCAATAAAGAATTATTATTATTATTATTATAAATACATTAAATACATCGATATCTAATAAATTATTTTTTTATCTCGGTATAACTTCGGTATAAATTGTTCAAAAACATACCTAAATTATTGTTATGGATGAGTATAATTTGAGTATACTTTTAAAATTCTACTGAAAACACGCCGAAATCATACTCAAATACCAGGTATGTTTTAGATATTTTTTCGGTGTAACCGAATTCGCTAGAGGAATTATTTTAAATCATATTGAATTTAAAATTAACGAAATAATATTTTACGATTTAAAATTATTTAAAATAATTCAAACTCCCAAATCATTTTAAATTGAATTGAATTGAGATATAATATGGCAATTTCTGGTCCCTCAGCTTATTTAAAATTATTTAAAACAATTGAAACTCACGAATCATTTTAACTTAAAATGAATAAAGAAATAATATCGCAATTTCTGGTTCTTCGGCTGATTTAAAATTATTTGAAACAATCAAACTCTCGAAATATTTTAAATTGACTTAAATTCGAAAATAATATTGTATTCCTGGTTTCACAGCTGATTTTGCATTATTTAAAATAATTCAAACTCTTAAATTATTTTAAATTAAAACGAATTAAGATAGAATATCGGCATTTCTGGTTCCTGGGCTGATTCAAAATTATTTAAACTTTCGAATCATTTTAAATTAAATTGAATTGAGGAATAGTATTCTATTTCAGGTTCCACGACCTATTGGAAATTATTTAAAATAATTCAACCTCCCGAATCATTTTAAATAAATTGAATTAAGAAATAATAATAATAATTATTATTATTTATTAGTTATTTGACCATGGAGTTGAAACCCCTTGCGACCATCCAAAAAATACATATTTACTAAACATAGCTTACTACAAAATGATATATATCAAATTTAATTATAAGTGTTACATTACTTTATCAACATCTGCACTTAAGCAGTGAATACAAAAATAAAATAATATGGCAATTTCTGGACCCTCGGGTAATTTAAAATTATTTCAAATGATTTGAACTCTTGAGTCATTTTAAATTAAGTTGAATGAGGAAATAATATCGGTTTCTGGTTCCACCAGTGGATTTAAAACAATTCGAAAGAATTCTTCGGATCAAATGCTACTTAACCATCTTGAATTGTAAAATAATAAGTGAATTTCTAGCATCTTTAACCCTGCTCAAAAAATCCGATAGATTCTTATAGCTGCGTGTATAAGGTCCAATACTTAACTATAGCACTTCTCATGGAACTCATTCATTCTTACCAAATTTCTATAGGAATTTATAAGAATCTAATGGATTCTATAAGATTTTCTAAACAAGGAAAGGACTTGAAATGATTCAAACGGATTTGACTAGAGAAAAAAATTATTTGGCTTGAAATTTATCTTGAGTCAAAAAACTTTTGAGAATATAGAACGGAAATCGAGATTTCCATTAGGGAAGTAAGAAAATTCGTTGGATTTTAAATATTGAACAAAGAAAAAATATTTTTGACTCAATGAATCTTTAAAGATTGATTCAACAATAAAATTAGTTAGCCATAAATAATTTTAATTCCTTGATTTAATAAATGTTGTTTCTCACTGTAATAAGTTTATTATTTTAATCAAAAAATCGAAATGTTCATTAAAAGAAAGTAACATTATAGAATAAAGTAATGCAATCGTTTGAATCAATAAAATGGTTCAACTTGAAATCCAATACAAATCTCAAACCAAGATAAATGCCGTTTTGAGCCAAGTAAGTTTTTTCTTGGATTCACGCAAAGGTTCACCTACTTTTTTTTCACTACTCGATCTTTGTCGCTCCTACATAAAAATGGAAACTTTGTCCACGTAATAAGGTTAAGTAGATAAAAATTAAAGAAAAAGTAATAATTATTATTATTTCATAAATTTTATTATAATTATTTGTAAGCTTAGCAAATATTTGGGCACATATGCATTTTATTTATTTTCAATTAAGGTATCTTAGGAATATCCGAGTAGAATTTTATTTGTTTTTTCTTCTAATTTAATCAATTTAATAAAGTTTAAAACTCTAATTTTTCAAGATTATGAAAAAAAAGAAACACTCGAATAACTTTTTTTAAAATACTACATTAATTGAATTTAAAACTATTACAAAAAATAAAGAGAATATCATATTATCAAAATTTTAATAAAAAATAGATATAATTTATTATAATTTAAAATAAAATATTCTTAAATTAAGAAAACTGTATCGTTTAAATGAAGGCAAAACTTTTTATTTAATATGAATATGGAATTCATTAAAATTTTTAATGTATGAAATAAAATAATTTTTTTAAGCTTAGTTTTGGGCATATATAGTACTAGATAGCTGTAAGTAAAAGAATAAATTCCTATTTTTAAATGCATGTGGTTGCCGAGCAGGCTAAAGCACTCCACTTGAACCGATTCAGAGCTTCAATTGAAGGGTCGGCAGTTCGAGTCCCATCACATGCCGGAAAAAATAAAGATTTCTTCTTTACCGAAGTTGAAAAATAATATATAACCCCCAGTGGTTAATGAGTTGTTACTAGTAGTTAAATTATTTTTTTTAACAAAGAAATATACGATATTATTTTCTTATTCAATTAAATTGAAAATTATTTCAAAATTTAAATTATTCCAAATAATTTTAAATTATCTGAGAAAACAGAAATATACGATATTATTTTCTTATTCAATTTTCGATTTAAAATGACTCAAATCATCTCAAATAATTATATAAATTGTAACAGAGTAAAATGGTTTATTTTATCGACCAAAATCGTGATTTTTCACTGATGGTCATTTACCCTACCCGGAACCCCAAATAAGCATTTAATTGAGTTTTTCGACTTGTCGCCGGGCGCGCTAATTGATAATACTCGAATACTAGGCCCAATCAAAATTAAGTAGAGGGGTAGTTTTCCGATAACAACCGAAGACAACCGAGTAAAATTATTAAAAACGGAAGATAGCAGCAGAAACACACAGAACCGGCAGGGCCGGTTAACCATCAAGACGTAAATACACAGAACCGGCAGGGCTGGGTAACCATCAATACGCACACGGAAGGAACTGGACAAGGCGAGACCAGGAACCCAACAAGATGAGACGGAGAAAACACTAGGAATAAAGCATCAGGAATTAAATCAGGTATTAATTAAATTATAGTTCTAGGCCCAAGCCAGAACTTAATTTAATTCAAAAATACGTAGTCGTTCGTCGGGGTAATCCGCGTCTAGGCCCGTAATAAATTAATTAGTATAAATTTTGTTAAAATTAATTTAAGCCAGACGTTGTCTAACCGGATCCAGGCCCTTTAGCTGGATCCAGGGCGTCGTTCACAATTCCAGGCCATTGCCAGATTTACTGCGTCGTAGAATTTTCCAGGCAGGTTGTGTAAGGCATTCGCTGGAAAATCAATCGCGATCTAGTCATTATTAACTAGTCATTAATTCATAAATTAAATAAAATCAATTAATAATTTATAACGTTAAATGTGTCGAGAAGTAAAACGTGAAGATCGATAATTAAGTTTCGCGTACTTAGAAGAATCGAGTGCGAAACGGATAAATGTGGTATTGAAATTTCTGACGGAAATTTATTTTGGTTACAGATAATTATTAAACTGGAAAGTAATAAAAGTGATAGTGAGGAAATTAATTAATAATAAAAATATCTTTAAACTCAATTTTAATTAATTAATTATATTGCTGATGAAGGAAGGTTAACGTTATAAGAAATTAGTTGTTGTAAATTTATAAGTGATTTAAAATGGTAAATAATTAGATGGAAATTAATTTTAAATATAGAAAATAGGTTAATGGAATTTTATATTGATAAAAGTGTGAGTCAGTGAAAAGCGTAGTTATGGAAATTGTGATAATTAAATAAGTTGTAAATAAGTGTTAGTGTTAAAATCACGTAGAGGTTCCAGGGGACCGCGTGAATTAGTTAAATAAGGTTTTGTCACGTAGAGGGTTCAGGGAACCGCGTGAATTAATTGTAAAGTCGCGTAGAGGGTCCTGGGGAACACGCGGGTATTAAAATTAAGGTTTTAGCCACGTAGAGGGTCGCGTTGACCGCGTGGAGTTCAGGTTAAAATAAGTGTGTGTGTAAAATAGTCCAGGGGACTCAGGGTGAGTGTGTGTGTGAGATAGTCAAAGGTAGTTGACGTTAGGTAATAAGGTTTATAAAAGTCATAAGGTTAAGAAGGTTTGTTGAATAAATAAAAGTTCAAATTGTCATATTAAATAAAGTGTTAACTAATTATAAATTATCCTTCCTTTTCCTACTCTTACAATTAAATTTTACACCAACCCTGATTATTAAGGACCGGTTCTGGAAGACCATTTAATTCTTCCAGTGGCGCCCTTAAAAAGGAATTTAAGGACGACCAGTGTAGCAGTACCCCTGTTATAAAATCCTAAAATAATATTTTACTTTTTCATGATTCGGTATGATTAAAAATGATTTATTTTTAAATGACGCTTAAAAGCACTATGATTTATCGATTTGGGAAGATTTGAAATTATTAAGATTTGAATCATTTTGAATAATTTCAAATTATAATTTTTATCATTTAAAATAATTCGAAGTTGATAATTTTAAATTATTTTGAAATATTTCAAAGTATAATTTTATAATATGATACAATATAAAATAATTAAAATTTTTCAAATCATTTTAAATTAGATTTCTTAATCGGGGATACGCTGCTCGAGTGTTTGGAGATTTTTTCTAGCATCAAACGAGATCGAAGGATCACAAGGTGGCAACGAAATATTCCACGATTTTACTAAGCGACTAATGTCATGTAAACGCAATGACAAACGAATTTAAGGGGGGGGGGGGGGTAAGGTATTAAAATTTCTTTTTTTCGGTTTTTTTTTATTTTTTAAACTGAATACACGATGTCTCAAGAATATTGTGTCAAAACTTCAAGTCGATTGGAGCAAAATTGACATAGTTGTCAGTATTTTCATACCTGTCGGTTTTTATACCTACCCAATCCGACCGCTTGTTCATTGGCAGATGTTTCGCTCGCTATACAATACCTAATGTAACCTCCCAGTTTTACTTATAGAAATTTCAACGTAAATGCGAACGTGTTTATACCTGTACTGCAAATTTCGTCAGTATGAGGTAAGCCGATAAAATTCGCTTATGAACGATTTATGCCAGATTTTTTAGTGTTCAAAACTTTAAAGTGTTCTCCTGAAAACTAACGTTTTTAAAGTCCGGTAGACATCATAACTTGAAAACTACTGCACCGATCCTTTTAAAATTTTTTAGACTATTTCTGTACATAATTTACGAGGTAATGCTGGAAAGCTTTTTCAAAATTTATTAATAATTCGTATTTTTTAATAACAAAATAAGTCAATTTTTTCGCTAAAAAATCGTGTTTTTCCCCTTAAGTGTTCCAAAAAAGTAAAAAATTCTAATTTTGAAAAACCCTCCCAGCTTAATTTTCTTTAAACTTTCCCATATTAATTTTCTCATTTGAATTCTGTGTAAAAAAATTTTTTTCTTGTTTTTTATATATAAAAGTATTGAAAAAATTTTTTTTCAGAAATCAAAGTACATGCTCTTGTAGGAAATTCAATTCCCTACAAAAAAAATCCCCAAGTGTTTTCTTTGTATAACTAACAGAAAAAAAGTTATAAAGCTTGAAACAATAGTGAATTGAAAATCTTGACGTAAGGATGATTTCCGGATTTTATTACGTGTTTATACGGCTAATCCATATACTATGTATAATCAATAAGGGGTTTTAAAAAGATTATTTTCCGTAAATTTCGAAAGAAAAATATTTTTTTTTAAGAATTAAAATTTTTTTTAACTTCCCGCTAAGAAAATCGATGATTTTCAAAAATTTCGGAAAGTTATTGTTTTCACCCCGATTTGCGAAAATTGAAATTCCAACAGATGTCGACGTTTTGAGGTTCTAAGAAGCTATTCTGACTAAATTCAAGATGATGTCCGAGTGTATGTATGTATGTATGTATGTATGTATGTATGTATGTATGTATGTATGTATGTATGTATGTATGTATGTATGTATGTATGTATGTATGTATGTATGTATGTATGTATGTATGTATGTATGTATGTATGTATGTATGTATGTATGTATGTATGTATGTATGCATGTATGTATGTATGTACGTACGTATGTAAATATTCTGTAACTTTTGAACGGATGAACCAATTTTGATCGTCAACGTGTCATTCGGCGCGACTTGTTAAATACTATGAGCACTGAAAATTTGAGCTTAATCAGTAGAGTACGTTCGGAGATATTTCAAAAATAAAATTTTTTCAAAAATGTTTTTTTTGAAAAACTTTTAATTCGCACTATGAATTGATTCCAAAATATAATCAACTCCAAAACTTTATAAGCCGCGTCGAATTCCACCTCAACCAACAAAATCGGTTCATTCATTGAAGAGAAACCGTTAACGAAAGAATTAAAAAAAAATATTTTTTTTAGTTTTTTTGACATTTCTCAAAAACGATTTGATAAATCAATTTTCAAATTTGATCAGCTCTAGAACTCAATAAAACGCGTCGATTGCCACCTCAACCATTGCAATCGGTGAATTCGTTCGAGAGATATCATTGGAGAAAAAATGTTAAAAAACGTTATTTTTCGAAAACGAAGGCATACAAAAGTATTTTCGAGCTTGAAAAGCTTGAAAATGTATTCTCAAAAATGTTTTCGAGCTCGAGGAGCTCGAAAACAGCGGGAAGTTTTGGGGCAGGCCCGCAGGGTTAACTGACAGACTGATTTTTCTTTCTGTATTTTTAAATTAAAAAGAAAGTTCTGTTTTGAAATTAAGGAAAATTTTTTCAATGTCTTAAAAAAAAAATTGACAGATAACGTTAGCTCAGATGAAAAAACCTAAATTTCTATGAAAAAACTGTTTATTATAATGAAAACATGAAGTTATACTATTTAATATAGTTTAAAGCTTTATAACTTTTTTTCTGTTAGTTCTCCAGAGAAAATACTTAAGAGCTTTTTTATAGAAAATTGAATTTTCTACAAGTCTATGTACTTTGATTTTCGAGAAAAAATTTTTTTACACGCTATTTGAATGATAAAATGAATATTCGTTGAGCTCTTAGTAGAATTAAGATTTCAAGCTGCTCTTTTGGGAGGACTTTTTTGTAGCTAAGACTAACTTTTAAGACCATAAGAAAAATTTTTTTTTGAAACACCCTAATATATTAATATGGTCATTCTCGGTTAAGACGTAAATCCGACGTCCACGATGAAAAATCATCTTTTTTTAAAAAATTTATTTAAAAAAACGAGTGAGCCTCACAGACATAAGGTCACAATAGAAGTGAAACTTTTTTAATAATTAAGTCGGTCTAAATAAATAAATTAATATAAATATAAATTATATATTTATAATATTGGCCGTTAGATCTTGTCGGATAGTATAGCATTAGGAAAAAAGAAGTCTCTAAAAATAAAACTATGTATAACTAGTTTTCTACTAAATGTAAAAATCTAAAATACAATAAATTGTAAGAAGAAAAAGCAATATTTCAAAATATATTTAGGTTAATTGAATGTAAAATTATAAATATGAATTGTAAGCCCGATGAAAAAAGATTTTATACAATTGTATAAAATTATATATGCATTATATATGAATTATATATAAATTGGATAGAAAAAATGGCCCGATCCAATTGTAACAATTCTATACAATTATATACAATTCTGTATAATTACAATTATATAGAATTGTATATAATTATATAGAATTGTATACAATTTGTATCGAATTGTATATAATTATATAGAATTGTATACAATTTGTATCGAATTGTATACATATTCTATACAGATTGTACACAATTGGATCAGGCCATTTTTTCTATTCAATTTATGTATAATTTTATACAATTGCAGAAAATCTTTTTTCATCGGGAAATGACGGAATAAAAAAAAACCCCAATAAAAAAAATCTCTAGATTTGTAAACCACTAAAAAAAAACATGGTCACTATCTAAAAATTTGTAAATAATTTTTGTGTATATTTGAAAATATTTATAATTAAAAAGAACTAAATTAAAAAGTCGATAAAAAGTAATTACTATGAATAAAGATATACCTTCACAAAAATTACTGTATAAAATTTAATTTCAATGAATAAAAACATAAATAATTTTGAAAAACTGTAATTATAAAAGTATAAAATCATTTAAATATACTCAAAATATTTTCTCTAATTGAATAAATGAATAAATGAAAGTATGTAATTTTAAAGAGAACAAAAAGAAATTACTATGAAAAAAAAAATTTTGAAAACAAACGTTTGCATAACTAAACATGGATATAAAAAAATTATGTCAAATGAACATCTCTATAAATAAAATATCTATAAAACATTAAGTGTTTTTGAACATCTCTATTAAATATAATATCTATAATCAAATTTAATTTGATATTATATTTTATAGAGATGTTCAAAAACAGTTAATTTTTTACAGATATTTTATTTATCGAGATGTTCATTTTTACTTAATCTTCTTATATACATGTTTAGTTATGCGAATGTTTGTTTTTAAAATTTGTTTTTTTATAGTAATTTTTTTTTAGTTCTCTGAAATTACATACTTTCGTTCATTCATTTATTCAATTAAAGAAAATATTTTAAATATATTTAAATGATTTTATTCCTTTATAATTACAGTTATTTTTAATTTTTTATGTTTTTATTTATTGCAATTAAATTTTATACGGTAATTTATGTGAAGGTGTACCTTTATTCATAGAAATTAAATTTTATACAGTAATTTATATGGAGGTGTGTCTTGATTTATAGAAATTACTTTTCATTAACTTTTTAATTATAGATATTTTCAAGTACACACAAAAATTCTTTACAAATTTTTAAATACTGACCATCTTTTTTTGTGACTTATTTTACAATACATATTTATAATTTCACATCCAATTAGTATACATATATTTTTACATTTAGTAGAGAACTAGTTATACATATTTTGATTTTCAGAGATTTTTTTTTCCCGAAGCTATACTACCCGACAAGATCTAATGGCCAATATTGTATATATATATATGTATGGGATATAACCGACTTTTGAGGACACGATTGCGTCTACAGTTCTTATCCGATCTTAATGAAATTTCCTACACTTATTCTATGTGTGATTACCACGGTTGAGTTCGAAGATGGGCTGATTCGGTTGATTAGTTTAGAAATTATGGCTGTCTAAAATTTCAACGATTTTTCGAAAAAATCAGTTTTTAATCACTTTCAAGTGCATATAACTTTTAAACTAAAACTCATAGATAATTTTTGTAAAAAGTATTTTAAAGCTTGACTAATAAGCTTTAATTTATGACCTTAAACTTTATGTTTTGACCATTTCTTCTAATAATTTGATAGCCTTGAAAATTTTAATGGAATCAAAAAATGTTGAAAATATGCTTTTCATTCCACATAACTTATGCTTGTCCCATTATAATCCAGTTTCGTCAGTTGTATTTTATTTTGCACAAAATAACCTGTAAATTTCACTGCTATTTTATATTTTAAGAGTATTTCTTTTATTACTTATGGTGTATCAAACGTACCTCTACTCCCTATGATTATCACTGGTCTTGTCATTACGATAGCACTCACAGTCCTTATCAGATCTTAATGAAATTTCTTACACTTAGTCTATAGGCGATTACCTTAATCAGGTTCAAAGATGGGCTGAATCGCTTAAATAGTTTTGAAATTATGGCTGTTTGAAATTTTCATGATTTTTTGTAGAAATCAGTTTTTAATCACTGCTAAAGCTCATATAACTTCAAAACTAATATTTATACACAATTTTCGTAAAAAGTATCTAAAAGCTTGACTAATAATCTCGCATTAATGACCTTAAGCTTTATGTTTTGACTATTTCTTCCAATAATTTGATACTCTTGAACGTTTTAATGAAATCAAAAATGTTGAAAATATGGTTTTCATTCCACATAACTTATGAATTTCCCATTATAATACAATTTTGTCACGTGTATTTTATTGTAAACAAAATAACCTGTTAATTTCACAGCTATTTTATATTTTGAAAGTATTATTGTTATTTTAACTGGGCTGGCCATGGTACCAGCGATCACAATTATGATCTCATACTTATTAAATTTTTAATACTTTATTTATGTGAAGGTTAGTTTGGTACATTACCTGTATAATGTTATGTCAAATCAACTATCTGAAGTTCTCTATCAATAATAATCGTTGTCTTTTTTTACCCTCACTTCTAGAAAACGAGTCTAATTTCAAATCATGACTATACACTAACAAGATATGTATGTATAAAACTATTTTTTTATATCAATTAATTGAAAAATCTACCTTCCATTTCGGCTGCCGAATGGCCTTTTTTTTTTTTGCTCTCACCCCAAAATATCACAGAAAATGTCCCAACAAAGCTCCTGTTAAAAGCGGAGCTCAAGATTCCAATTCTAAGAGGTTCTCCATCGAATGTTAATTTTCCCGTTTAAATAACATGGGAAACGTGGTTTTTTATTACTTTTTTGTCCTGCAAACTGTGAAAAACTTATTTTTCGAAAAAACAAATGAATGGACCTTTTTTATCAATAAATTTGCTACAAAAAATTTCGTTGAGTCGAATTTCTATCTTCAATATTTGATTTGTTGTATAGCTTTGAAATTCTAATTTCCGGTTTTTTGCATTTTTCAGCTGAACTTTACGTTCAAAATTCTATATAATAGTTTCAGTCAATTTTTTCATATCATCAATAACAACAGTTATAGGCTCATTAATTTATTGTTTCATTATCGATATTTCAGTTCGTAAAAGCAAAAATTTGAAAAAAAAAATATTCATGAGCCTGTTACTTTGTTGTTATTGATGATATGAAAAAATTGATCGGAACTTTTTTATAGAATTTTGAACGCACTACAAATTTGCCATTTAAAATTTTTGTCTAACTCTAACAGTTCAGCTAAAAAATGCAAAAAACCGGAAATTTGAATTTCAAAGCTATACAACCAATCAAATATTGAAGATAGAAATTCGACTCAATGGAATTTTATGTAACAAATTTATTGATAAAAAAGGTCCATTCATTTGTTTTTTCGAAAAATAAGTTTTTCACAGTTTGCAGGACAAAAAAGTAATAAAAAACCACGTTTCCCATGTTATTTAAACGGGAAAACTTAACATTCGATGGAGGACCTCTTAGAATTGGAATTTTGAGCTCCGCTTTTAACAGGAGCTTTGTTGGGACATTTTCTGAGATATTTTGGGGTGTGAGCAAAAAAAAAAAATATCGTTGTTTTTGGGCACACCCTAATATGATGTATATATATATATATATATATATATATATATATATATATATCATATATATTTATATATGAATAACGTGGTTAAATTACGACGCATGCGCACTACACTCGTCCATTCTACTCGACTGTTCTCAACTTCCCCCACTCTTTAAAATATATAAGGCTTGCTATACAAGCAATTCCCCTTCTCGCCTATTCTAAACTTTCACTCAATGTTTCTCCTCTGGCGCTACCTCCCCTTTTCCGCCTCAAATCGTTCAATTTTAGCCTCCATAAAGAAGTTTCACTTCAAAAAATGTAATATTCTCTTACAACTCGTGCTCATGTAAGTGGTCACTCAAATTTATTTCTTAATTTTATTTAATTTAGTCACAATTTCATCTCAAGTCAGAAAACATTTCTCCCCTGGCTTGTCCCCGGGCTGATTCTGTTTATGTATCATTAATTTAAAGTGCTTAGAAATCAAATAGATTATTCAAGTTATATATTTCAACAATATAAATTAAATAAATTCTCGTAAATAAGCGAGTAAAATTGCATGATATTTTTTTTTTCTTAAAAAAAAATTACGTTTAAGTTTGTCCCCCACATTTTGCGTCCCGTCCCCTGGCATGTTTATTTCCCTGTAAAACCGGCATTTGTTTACCGACTCGCGGGAATTGAAGACCTTGAACGAACGTCTTTGAGTTTAGACTTTGTAGTCAGCACCACTCGAACTAGGTGCGCAGTCATTTTGTTATTTATTTCATTACTGACACTCTGTGGATACAGTTGAGAACGAAGGAATGGAGTCTCTCCCCTGGTAAGTTTTATTTTAAAAATATTTATCTAAAAATTTTAATTCATCTGTATATTGACTTCTTCTTGTGTATAGATTCTAACTTTTCTTGGTTAACGCGTACAAGAAATGAATTTGTCATCACTTCTGTTTTTGTTACTAAAAAGTATCTCCTCTGTCTTGTAAAGGCTAGGGGAAAGACACGATATCCAGGGGAGATATGAAAACTTCAAACTATAAATTTTGGAGACTAATTATTATTGACTAATAATTAAGGATTGATATTAAAATTATAAAATGACTGAATAAAGTTAATACTTAAATGAAAAGTTGTTTTCTTTCATAAAATAACATTAAAATCCTTTCCCTGTTCTCAAAGTATCCTACTCTGTTTATCAAGTCTCTCCGCTGGACTGAGTATCTCCCCTGGTTTCTTATAAAACAAGATAAAATTAATAAATTGACTGACCGCCTTGCAGACACGTTTAGAATGATTGTTTTGATCGAAACATTATAAAATTTAATTAAATTTTCAAATTTTTTATTGTGTCGCGTTTTATCAACAAGCGATTTACGTCTTCACTGAGAATGACCCATATATATTAAGGTGCGTCATTTCAGAGCAACATTTTATTTTTTAAGTGCGTGTGAAAAGAACCATAGTTCAACACAAAAAAAAAATTTTTGCGTAAGAAAAAAAACTCTATGTCGATTATAGACTTAGAGCTATGTCGATTATAGACTTAGAGCTATGTCGATTATAGACTTAGCTCATTGGAAAATTCGATTTCCCCATTTAAATAACACGGAAAAATTTTTTTTTTTAACTTCGAATATTTTTAACTCGTTAACAAATAAAAAGATTAAATAGACTAATACAATTTTTGTAGGAAATTGAACGCTCTACAAAAAAAGTCTATCATTTTTTGATAAATTGACCTGTTCAAAAGTTATTAAAGCTCGAGTCAAGTTGGATATCTTTTTACTTTTCTGGCAAAACTATTAGACTTATCACAAAATGTTGTGAAGTCTTTTTTGTTGACAATTTTATCCTCTACAAATTATGGCTCTTCAATGATAGCACGGGAAAGTACAAATAATGGACTCACTCACAGTTAGAATAATTGGTCACTAATTGGTTATATTTGGTCAGTAACTTTTGTAATTTGGTCAGGGTTTTGATTCGCGGAATTTTGAGTTTAAAATTCAAAGACCATATAAAAAATTTTAGCACGGTAAATTCAACATTCAGCCCCCAAAAACATACTGTTCGAATGGAAATTGAGTGATATTAAGTGGTTAATGCGATTCATAATTTGGTCAGCAGTCTGCGCGCAAGAAAAAACGATTTTCAGTCGTTGGGCTTAAAAAAAAAATACATAGCACCCCAAACTCGTTGGAAATCATCGTTTAGCCGTTATTTTGATGGTACCGAACGTGAGAAAAAATGGTCAAATATTGTCATTAATTGGTCAGGAACAGAAAATTAAAAAAAAAAAGTTCAAAACTCCAAGGTCACCTGAAATATATTAGCACCCCAAAATGAACGTACAGACTCATTTCAGAGCTCAATTTAATCAGAATCAAAATTATATAAATGGTCACCATGAATTTTAATTTGGTCATTGCTTTACATAGTGCTATCCATTTTTTTGGACTTAAGTATATGAACCCCTCCACGTTCATCAAGTTTATTTCTAACAAACACTAAAATATTAGTATATTAAGCAATACATTTATTTTCCTATGTTTGCGACATCGTAATTGAACATCTTATACACTGCAAATCAGGACTTTTTTGAATAAATAAAAAAAAAATCGATAAGCAACAAGCAATTGAGTAAAAAAAAGTTCAGGACCATCTATATTGAATGCTAAACATACCAGCTAATACTAAACAGAAAAATCTAGTCGATGCTGCATGATTCTGCGTATGAAAAAATAGGAGCATAGTTACCATTCAGATATTGGAAACGTTATTTCAGATAGCTAAAACGGACAGTGTGGGAATAGGTTTAAGCACAAACGGCTCTATTGCCACAGCGGAATACTTACTGCCTGTAAATATTTTGTATTAATATGTAAAATGAGATTTCAGATAATATTACATGCTGATGTGCCTGACGCTATGTTACTGATTATTGATAAATGACATCTGAGGAATGGTCACCAATCAAACGAATCTAATTTTATCTTGAAGGGCATGTTTATTAAAAATACTGCGTCATTTCGTTTGAAATGTATTTAAAGTCCCGGCCTCTGGATTGATCTACGCAAATGATGCTACAGATAATTGGACAGTACAGTGTAGTAATCGGTCACTTCTCTAACGACTACATAGACACAATGAAGTAGATTGGGGCAGAAAATACTGCATTATTTCGTTTAAAATGTATTTAATGTCCCAGCCACTGGATTGATCTACGCAAATGATGCTACAGATAAGTAGGAGTTTTGAACTTCTTTTTTTGAATTTTCTGTTCCTGACCAATTAATGACAATATTTGACCATTTTTTCTCTCGTTCGGTACCATCAAAATAAAGGCTAAACGATGATTTCCAACGCGTTTGCGGTGCTATGTATTTTTTTTTTAAGCCCTAACACTGAAAATCGCTTTTTCTTGCGCACAGACTGCTGACCAAATTATGAATCGCATTGACCATTTCATATTACTCAATTTCTATTCGAACAGTATTTTTGGGACGGGGTTCATATACTTAAGAACTAAAATTTGAATAGCACTATGTAAAGCAATGACCAAATTAAAATTCATGGTGACCATTTATATACTTTTGATTCTGATTAAATTGAGCTGTGAAGTGAGTCTGTACGTTCATTTTGGGGTGCTAATATATTTCAGGTGACCTCGGAGTTTTAAACTTCTTTTTTTGAAATTTCTATTCCTGACCAATTAATGATGATATTTGACCATTTTTTCTCTCGTTCGGTACCATCAAAATAACGGCTAAACGATGATTTCCAACGAGTTTGAGGTGCTATGTGTTACGTTCTGGCTTTAATTATAATTAAATAAAAATTTTAAAATTTCTTTTGCTGATATATAATAAAACTTTGGTCGCTCTGTTGATGTTCGAATCTCCCGCGCTTGCGTTTCTCGTCGCTACTCTGAGGCCGGTTAAATGGAGCTGCGTCGGCGCGTTATCTTACGCAGACGGCTCCACCGGTCCCATTCTCATCTCAAGCTCCGCCCTCTTATCCAAGTGGGGATGAAGAAGAACACGAATCTCAAATTATCAAGTGCAGTGTACATAGTGTATATAATAAAAATAAATAATTAATTTATTAAAAAAAACAATTAAAAAAAAAATCGGTCTGTCAGTTGACCCTGCGGGCCAGCCCCAAAGCTTTCCGCAGTTTTCGAGCTCCTCGAGCTCGAAAACATTGTTGTGACTACATTTTCGAACTCTTCAATCTCGAAAATACTTTTGTATACCTTTGTTTTTGAAAAATAACGTTTTTTACCATTTTTTTTCCAACGATATCTGTCGAACAAATTCACCGATTGCAACGGTTGGGGTAGCAATCGACGTGTTTTATTGAGTTCTAAAGCTGATCAAATTTTAAAATTGATTTATCGAGTCGTTTTTGAGAAATTTCAAAAAAACTAAAAAAAAAATACGTAAAGCGATTTTAATATGTAACTTGTGATGTTGTTGAGCTCTTCGAGCTCAAAAATACAATTTTTATGTTATTTTAAGCTCTATAAGTGCGAAGATGAATTTTTTTATGCTTCTAAGCTCTTTGAGCTCAAAAATTGGAAAAACATTTTTTTTTCTTTTTTAATCTTTCGTTTTCGATATCTTACGAATGAATCAACCGATTTTAACCAGTCCAACAGCGGTCGACGTATCTTTTCAAGTATAAGAGCTGATTAGTTTTTAGAAGTGATCGGTGAAGCTATTTAAGAGATTTTTTAAAAAAACATTTTTTTTTTTTAATTTTTCGTTTTCAATATCTCTCGAACGAATCAACCGATTTTGACCGATCCAACGGTGATTGACGTGGTTTTTCAAGGTTAAGAAGTTATTAGTTTTTGGAAGTGATTGGTGAAGCCGTTTAAGAGATTTTTTGAAAAAATATTTTTTTTCAAATTTTTCGTTTTCGATATCTTACGAACGAATCAACCGATTTTAATCGGTCCAACGGCAATCGACGTGGTTTTTCAAGATTAAGAGCTGATTAGTTTTTGGAAGTGATCGGTGAAGCAATTTAAGAGATTTTTTGAAAAAATATTTTTTTTGAAATTTTTCGTTTTCGATATCTCACGAACGAATCAACCGATTTTGATCGGTCCAACGGTGATCGATGTGGTTTTTCAAGGTTAAGAGCTGATTAGTTTTTGGAAGTGATTGGTGAAGCCATTTAAGAGATTTTTTGAAAAAATATTTTTTTTGAAATTTTTCGTTTTCGATATCTCACGAACGAATCAACCGATTTCGACCGGTCCAACGCTGATCGACGTGGTTTTTTAAGGTTAAGAGCTGATTAGTTTTTGGAATTGATCGGTAAAGCCGTTTAAAAGTTATTCCAAAAAAACGATTTTTCGAAAATTTTGTTTTTGAAATTTCTAAAAATCTAGCGAACCGAATCGATTCAAATTTTCACGAAATTTAATGGCTATGATACTCTTTGGATCGCCACCAATTTCGATCCGATCGGCCAAGCCGTTCAAAAGTTATAAGAGGTTTACATACATACATACACACACACACACACACACACACACACACATACATACAGCCGCACGGACATCATCGCGGGAATAGTCAGGGAAGCTTCCTAGGACCTCAAAACGTCGAGATCTGATGAAAACTCGATTTTCGAAAAACGGGGTGAAAACAATAACTTCCCGATTTTTGAAAATCTGAGATTTTTAGCGGGAAGTTAAAAATAAATACGTATTAAAATATTTATTTTAATAGTTAGCATCATCTCAACCAAGTTCCCGCCAATTAAGCGTCCCAGCATATCACTTTCCTCTCACTTAATTTTAAGTTAATAATTTTAAGTGACTTTTTTCAGTTGAAGAAAAATTCTTCAACAGAGCAACTACAGCAGATAAGCGATTTCCGCGAACACCGTCGTGGCCCGTAGTCTAAACTCATGACGAAGCATGAGACCCGGGCCTCGACGACATTCGCTAGGGTAACCTGAGATGCGACGTTGGATGATTTATAATTTTATAATTTTTTGTGCTGGATCTGCGGAGACAGAACAGTCAGCCGACAAACATCTAAGTCACCGGACCTCGGTCCGGTGACTGACTGACTCAACCTTTAATTTTATTAATTAAAACATACCTAAATTTATTTAATGTGGTGTACCATTTATTATATAACCCTAATAAAACATTCTGAAAATTCCTAATCACTAATAACGATTGCGTCGAGCCCGGCGACGCTGGTTCTTAGTTGGTCGCCGTTCCGCCGTCTCCTTACTGTTGCCAGGATCCGCCCTCACTGAAATTATAACGCAGCTACTTTATTACGCGGACTTGATCGCGGTATTTTCAAGTCAGCCGTGTTATGAGTACCGAGATTCTTGCCAGCTTTGTCACGCAATTGTACTACAACCGGACTTATTATTTTCTCGACAAAAGCAGGTCCTCAAAATTTATGAGCTAATGTAGCACAGTACCGGTCAGCTTTCTTCGACAATTTTCGATTCGGGTAGTAAACCTGATCACCGATATTAAGTACTGGGGGCTCTTTTGCACGTTTGTTATAATATAGGGCCTGTCTCTCACTTTCTTTCTTCATCGCGAATTCGACTCGATGACGTAACTGGTCCATACGGGTCATTCTATTCTTCCATTCAGGGTTTTCGCTCTCAAAATCATGAATTTCCAGTTCAGTTGCTCGCCCCGATAAGCGCGGTTCGCGGCCATGATTTAGATAGTACGGTGATAAGTGAATGGACGCGTGATACGACGAGTTATATGTCAACTGGAAGTCGCCAAGATGCTCATCCCACAGGGTATGATCTTGATTGATATATGCCCTTATCATTGGCTTGAGGGTTCTATTGATCCGCTCAACCGGGTTCCCCTGGGGATGGGCAACTGCCAGTGGCACAAACTTGACGTCAACTCTCTTCAGAAAGTCTCGAAGAGTCTCATTAATAAATTCACGCCCATTATCTGTAACAAAAATCATTGGATAACCCCATCGACTGAAAGCATTACGTAATGACTCAACTACATGTTTACCAGTTTGTTTCCGTAGTGGATAAATTTCAATGAAACGAGTATAGAGGCCTTGTACTATTAGAATGTATTCGAATCCTTTACGGGAACGAGGAAACAGACTAGTTACATCAGCTGCCACGACAGCCCAAGGTTCAATAGGCTGACGAGTTCGCATAGGGGCATGAGAAGATGTCTGGAGTACTTGGTCTTTTTACAAACTTCACACTCATCAATGTATTCACTTATATCGCGATACATTCCCGGCCAATAGTTCTTAATACGTATCCTCTGATACATCTTCTCACACCTTAGGTGAGCGGCATCCGGGTCTTCATGATTCCTTCGAAGGATATCATGGACTTCGGACTCTCGCACCACCCTTTTTCATGCGTCCTCATCACCTATAGTGTCTTTTAATTAGTCAGGTTTATAATATTCGAGTCGATTATCAAATATACGCCACCCTGGGTAATTACTAGGATTTTTAGTGAATTCTCAATGCACGCATCATACCAGTCTTTTGCCAATACTGAAGTGAAATTCAAGTTGGTGTTCTTAAGGTTTTCAAGAACTTCGGACCACGGGGCCGGTTCATCATCCTCGTGTAAGCGAGAAAGTGCATCCGGGCCCTCATTCTCTGCTCCTCTGCGATGTTCTATAGTGACTTGGCTAGCAATCAATTCAATTGCCCAACGAGCCAGTCGATTACTAGAGTCTTTGAGTGAATAAAGCCACTTGAGTAAAAAATGGTCTGTGATAACGGTAAAGGGTGCGCCTTCCAAGTAGCAACGGAGCTTACGCACGGCGCACACGACTGCAAGGCATTTCTTTTCAGTTGTAGTGTACCGTGTTTTAGCTCCGCGCAACGGGCGGCTTAAACAAGTTATCAAATATTCTTTACTTGTGACAGGATCTTTTTGTACAAAAAAAGCACCAAGACCCGTATCACTTGCATCCGTATATAAGTAATACGGTAAACCAACTTTTGGGATGGATAGAGGTTTGGCATTAATTAATGCTTTTTTAAGTTGTTGAAAAGCTTCTTCTTCCTTTTCACCCCAAACTCAAGTTGCCGTCGGACTGCAGAGTTTGTTCAAGGGTCCTTGTACGCGAGCAATATTTTGTAAGTGACGGTGAAACCAATTTATCATGCCACAAAATCTGCGGAGTTGTTTACGAGTAGTGGGGCGGGGGTATTGGATGATTGGTGCCATTTTTTCTGGGTCTGGTCTTAATCCTTCACAATCGACAATAAAGCCTAGGAATTTTACTTCCGAGCGCGCGAATTTACATTTAATAGGATTGATTAAAAGACCAGCATCACGAAAAACTTCGAACACTAAAGAGAGAAGCTCTTTATGTTCCTCGTAGGTCTCACTAATTATGACCCAATCATCCAGATACGCAAAAACTTTCTCCGCCCACACCATCGGCAATTTACGATCAGCAAGAAGCTTAATGCAGCGTTCACGAAATTTATCCATGGCCTTTTGAAAAGTGCTGGGAGCACCACAAAGACCATATGGCATGCGGACCCATTCAAAGTGGCCTAAGCCTTCTACAGAAAATGCAGTGTAGGAGATTGATTCCTCACTCATTAAAATCTGGTGGAAAGCTTCATTAAGGTCCATCGTACTAATGAAGACGGCATGATGCAGCGCACTGAGAATTCGCAACATATTCGGCAACGGGTGCGCTGGTGGAGATGTCAATTTATTTACAGGGCGATAGTCGACGCAGAAACGTAAATCACCCGACGCTTTCGGAACCATAACAGGGGAACACGACCAAGGACTCACGCTATCTCGAATATATCCCTTTTCTTTTAACTCAGTGACTTGACGATTTAATTCAGCAGATATGGCTGGGCTTCGTCGATAAGGACGAATCCTTACCAGTCTAGCACCAGCCTCTATCACAATTGTATGCTGAACCAAATCAGTCAGCCCCTGGTTTGGTAATGACTCGAATTTCTGCATCTCGAGTTTTAAAAATTGTTCAAAGTCTCACGTTGTTCAGTAGTTAACAGATTACATTTAGTAAGTTTTTTACGGCAATAAATAAGCTCAAACGGGTGTTCCTCGTTACTGACGCCAAAACGCCAAGTTCTTTTCCCACAATCAATTTTTAAATTAAAAGATAGAGCAAAATCCATTCCCAATACTACTTGGTGACTTAAACCATCCAATACACTCAAGTACTGCTCTCCTGCAACTGTACCGACCTGAATGATAAAGGGTGCTCCGCCTTTGGTCTTACAGAGCGTGTGGTTAGCCAACAGGACACCACGGCGCTGCGTGTCATCAGGTGTTAATCCACCAGAGCTCAACTCATATACCTTCTCGTAAATGCGGAAATTGATATATGAGCGTTCGCTACCGGTATCAATAATGCCTTCTAACTGTACTCCAAACACCCAAAGGGATATTGGAATACGAGCAGTGATGACAGGCGCACGGGGTCCAGTGCCAGGTATAAAGGCTGTTCGGGAATCAATACGGTGTATGAAAGATGCAGGTAGATGTTTTTTAGATAGAATATTAAGAATAAAAGAAGCACGAGAAGTGGCAGAGGATTGAGGAGTACTCGAAGGAAAATATTCAGGTACAGAATAGTCTGACTCGAAGCCAGAGTCCAATTCTTCCTCCATAGGATCCTCTATATCCTCAACCTCCTCCTCGTGTTCCTCAGAGATAGGTTCTAGTCCACAAAGATAGGGTGTATTCTTAAGATTAATTTGTTGAGGTTCCAAAATATCATCAGGGCCAACAGACTCAATTAAATTAAATTTATTCGACGACACGTTTTCAAAAAGATCAAGACAACGTTTCAGAGCAGATGTGTAGCATTCATCATCAACGTCATGTTTGATACTACATAAATTAATTAAATCTTGATCAGAAAGATTTTTAAAATTATCATCATTATTAAATTTTTTTGTATTATTAAAATTAAAATTATTACTTAAAACTAAATCATCAAATGACCTCAATGTCACTGAATGTCTGAGGTACCCGAGGAACTTTCTAAATAAACTCCCTCTAAGTAACCGGCGTTCAAATTATTTAAAATAGAATTAAAATTAATAAATATACGACTATACACAACATTATCTTCCAAATTATTTACACCCAAATCCAAAACTTCAATTTCCTCCTCATTGACAGTCGGCACATCACCCAAGTGATCGACGTCAGCATCCCCAACATGTGTCGACGAACACACGTCAAGAGTAACCACCTGGGCCTGAGGAATAACTCCCAAACCCGAAGTATCGTCCCTGACCTGTGTCGTCGTACACATATCAGGGAGATAGACATCTCGCCCTTGTGAGATGTCCCTACCGCCAACCTCAACCTTATTATTTACCTTACCAAACCTAAACTTTTCTTTTTGCCTTTTCTGCCAATTAATCACCCGTAAAATTTTCTTAGGCGTTAATTTCCTTTTCTTTTTCTTAACCTTTTTCCCTTGAAGAGGGCTACCATTACGAAATTGACTAGAAGTACCATTTACATTAAAACGTTGACTTGAATTAATATTTGAATTTAAATTTAAACTTGGATTTGAATTTATTTTTGAATTGAATTGTGCATTGAATTTAAAATTGACTCTATTTACGGGACCGACAGTCTGTTTCCCCTGATTGACTGACCTCCCGCCGCGTCTGGGAGGGGAAACTACCCAGACTGGCGGGGGCCATTTTTTGGATCGGAGGAAGGTGGTAAAGCAGGATTTGTATGAACTATGTTGTGAGGATAGCTACCTGCTGGTAATGATGAATTCGATGGCACAGTTGCAGACGAGTTGGACTGATTAAGTAGCACGCAATTTTGTCTTACGTGTCCCAGTTCTTGACAATATGTGCAAACGTCCGCACGTGGATTCTCGCAATGGTCGAACGTATGACCAGGTTGACCGCAATTATGACAGGTAGCGATTCTACGTGGATTTCGCGACGGGAATAACGTGTGGCTACGATCCACTGGTCTTGAGGGTGCAGAAGGTGGTACTGAGTGTTGATTATGCCCACAATGAGTACAAGTACAAGAATGTTCCGAACTAGGTTGCTACTGATGCTAATTAGAGACAGACTGAGGTTGAGTGGCCGGGGTGGAAGATGGAAAACGGTGTTGTTGTCCACCACGGATCTGAACATCGAAGCGTGGACGAGGACGATAATCCGCCCCTCGCCACGATTGTCCGCTGCTGTTGACCGCAGCACACACCGTGTAGTTCCCATCTTCTTCCTCTCTGACCTCCTCAATCAACAGCGGCTGTCGGTAATCACCATCCACAAGATTGAATTCAGCATTTTGGAAGTTTTGAAGAGCTGAGAAGCGGATCTTCTCCTTCTGTTTGTTAGATTTCTCGACCAATGCCCTTTCAGCGCTATATACCCTTCTGCACTCCTCCAAAGACACAGTAAGTAGCCTCATGCACAGCGGAAAGTAAACCTTCGTAGCTAAAAACAGGACGAGAGTAAACAAGAGTGCGTACTTCATCAGGGAGATGGTTACGAATACTTATTACCTGTTCAGATTCAGCCGGTGGTATGCGCATAGACAGGTATTTCTGCTGCATACGAAATATAAAATCACAGCTACTTTCACCGTCTTGGGGCTTAATTTGCCCAATCTCCATCAGAAATGTTGATCTGATTTTGAAGAACCGAATGTTCGACAAAATTCTATTCTAAATTGTTCATACGTCCGCCATCTTGGAAAATTTAAATCATACCAACGCGATACTTTATCCTGTAACAAATAGCTCATGAGACGCAAAATCTCTTCGTTGGACCACCCCTCACGAACAGCCCTGGCCTCGACCGACGAAATAAAATCGTTAGCAGATAAATCGCCTTGTGGAAAGCGCAATGACCACATATTTAATTGTGAGCGGATTTCTTTCCATCTAAAAGATGATCCGAAACCCCTGCGTGGCATACTCTGTGAGTTATTAAATGAACGATTGTCAAGGTCAGGATATCCGTGAGCGGGGTCCTCTACATGGTCAAAACCCAAGCGCCAATTCGGGTCATCTCTACTCGGGTCACCTCAGCAACCTAGAGGAGGTACCGGAATATGCCCAAAACCCTGGAATAGATTAGGTGGTGATCTTCTACCGAATAGTCCAAGTGTATCCCTCTCCTCCCCACCAGCACCATGATTAGACAAAATCATAGGGTTGCGGAAAGATTGAGACACACTTGGATCTCTGTATGTTCCAAAGGAAGTTCCCGGAACGGCCCGGTCGGAACCAGCTGGCAAAGGATCATGAACATTAAATAAATTATGATTTTGTGAATTATTATTGTAATTATCCGGTCTATTATTATTTAAATTTCTCTGTTGGATGATACTTTGAAATAAATTATTTTGTTGTGAAATCGGATTATTTGATGCTAAGTTACTATTGGATGCTTAATGATTATTTGACGCTAAATTACTATTTGATGCTAAATTACTATTTGACGCTAAATTTTGTAAAACTGAATTTTGTGGTAAACCCGGATTATTATTATGATTGCTGTTGTTGTTTTCTACTAAATTATTATTGACTAAGTTATTATTAACTTGAGCCTGATTATTGACATTATTGTTCTGAGCTGGATTATTATTTAAGTTGTTGTTATTTGCCAAGTTATTGTTATCATTTACATTATTGTTATTATGAACATGATCCTCTAACCGAGCCTGCTCCCGAACCATCAGCCGATCCAGGGCTTCAGTTAATCTCTCTATTGCCTGAGCATTCGCTCGATTCATATCATTTCGTGTCCCAATTAATCCCGATAGATTTTCAACTCGGCCCCCAATTTGCTTTTGATTAGTTACTAAGCTGTCAATTCTCGCCCCGACTTGAGTTAATACTGGGGTAGACCCAGGAGGTAACGCGTTATTAACTCGCGTATTGACCGAGATTTGATTAGCTCCGCTCGTGCTACTAGTTGTTGATACGGTTTCCGACGGTACCGAGGAAGTTATTGTGTTAGTAGACGCGTTAGTAACTGTCGAGTACGCGGGTAGGGGCGAGTGGTGTACTCGCCCTGTACCCTGCTGTACCGGAAGTGTCGGGGCATTAGACGTACTCGTAGCAACAATGACAACGTCATCATTATTACGGCGTTCTTCTGCCCGCGCAGTACTTGCTGCTCGTGAACGAGTCGACATTTTGTAGATCTTACTTTAATAATTAATAATTAATTAATGTAAATAGAGGCTTAAAAAAAAAACTATGTATTTCACAGCTTAAAATTCTGAGATTAAGCTGACAAGAATTTTACGACTGATAGAATTAATTTAATGCGTTTAGAATTCTTTTGGGGATAAATAAAATAAATAATATAGATAAAATAAATCTCACAATAATTAAGATTATATTTCACTTTGCAAGCCACAAAGAAACTCGAGTAAAATTACTCGGTAGAAATTTATACTGAATTTTTGTCAGTAAAAACCAGGGAAAATATTTCCTGACTTTTACCTAAATTCCAGAATAAAATCCACCCAGCAAAAATTTACCGAGTTCCCGATTAATAAAATTAAAAAAAACATAAATAAATAAATATATTATATATAAAAATTAAATGAATAAAAATTACTTGAAATAATATTTCAAATAAATTATCACAGATTTTTTTTTCTCCTTTTTTTTTCCCAAATTTTTTTTTTCTTTCTTTTCAACCAACCAATTCAAACAAAAAAAAAACTAATAAATATATATGTATCTAATCCAAAGTGCCAGACTTGTTGCGGACTTGGACCTTCCGTCCACCAAACCAACTCCCTCGACTTGTCCACAAACCGACGCTACTTTAAAAAATCAATTTTATGTGTAAAAAAAAAAAGTATTTTCCCAAAGTTTAAAGTTGAATAAAATCTCTCTTCAAAATTCTGGTTTTAAAATTTACGTTGGGCGCCAATGTAATGGGTCCACTTACTCAACTAATTAAGATGTGGCCTTAATTAAGTAAGGGTCCACACATGTGTAAGACTTGAGGTGTCTTATAACCTTTTGCTCAGCTACTCAGCCTCAGAACAGAGTTTCCCCGTACTGGGCTACGCAGTACTAAATTTTTAAAGAGAGAAAAATAAATATCTACTTATACTTATAGGGAAAATATAAATAGGAAAGTTTGTTAAGTAATTAAGTTGAATTTAATATAGAACGATGGCATTTATTGAGACGAAGTCGCCTTACAAATAAATAAGATGAAAATGAACAAATGTCTAAAGATGGCTGATGAATTTGTGACTCGACTATTTAATATGACTTTAACAAAACTAACTCGACTGACATGAAATTTATTGTAACTAATTTTACTGA
Source organism: Microplitis deprimator (assembly GCA_964016945.1). Classification (NCBI taxonomy): domain Eukaryota; kingdom Metazoa; phylum Arthropoda; class Insecta; order Hymenoptera; family Braconidae; genus Microplitis; species Microplitis deprimator. Next base: position 21,300,306 of record OZ024706.1, on the reverse strand, counting down.
CGAAAAATTTGTAACTGATTTTTACTGACATAAACTTTGTAACTGACTTGTACAATAAATTTATAACTGATTTGTACAATAATTTTAACCGAAATTAATCACTCACTTCAACCATACAACTCCTTCCGACGATCCTCCTCCTCTCTCTAGTTCAATAACCTCACGATCCTTCAGTCCTTAAATCCTCCAACCGTCCAATAGCCAATTCTCCAGAATCCAACTCCGCAACAACTTTCCAATATGAATTTAGATACCAATAAATTGAATGAATAAAATAAGCTTCCCCAAACCGAGGGCTTATAAGGTCTTGGCTAATTTAATGGCGTATTTTAATGTACTCAGTATAGTAGTTGTAGTAGTAGTAGTAGTTGTCAGTAGCGTGGTCAGGGAAAACGTCCGCACACGGTGACCGCCAATAGCCAAGAGACCGATCGCTCCCAACTTCGGAGCCCTCATACCCTCACTTGCAAGCTAGCCAACTTCTAAAAAATATCAACTGCCCGGAACTCGACAGCAGTGACCTCAGTGATGAGTAGAAGATTCGTTTATCGGCCGTTGTTGTAGGAGAAGGTCACTGTAGCCTCTGGCGCGAGTCGATTTTAAATTTGTAACTTTACAATGAATTTCTACCCCGTTACAAAGTATAACCAATAATTTGAGATTATTAGGAATTAAAAAAAGATTTTATAAGCACAATCAACGTTTAACTAATTAGTAATTTCACTAGCATAGACGCTGGGCTATACACGCTGAGATTCATATTTATATGTTTAAAAAAAAAATGAATGTGAAACATGATTAAAAAAATATTTCAATACAAATATTATTTGCGATAAGTAAAATAATAATAATCGGAGAAAAACCAATCACTAAAATTTACATATGACTCAAATCGGGAGGAAAATGTGCAATCATTTTGTTAGTTTGAGTAACTTTGTAATACGTTGTGTCTCAGGTTTAAGTTTAATTTCAAAAGCCTAGAACTTCATTACTATATAAAGAAAAATTTTTATTTTTTACTTTTGGTTTATATAGAGTCACTTTATTTATAATAGAAGTCGCACCGATTTTATTAAAGCGCCGCGACTTACTTAAGTCGGGAGGTGTTACGTTCTGGCTTTAATTATAATTAAATAAAAATTTTAAAATTTCTTTTGCTGATATATAATAAAACTTTGGTCACTCTGATGAAGAAAAATTCTTCAACAGAGCAACTACAGCAGATAAGCGATTTCCGCGAACACCGTCGTGGCCCGTAGTCTAAACTCATGACGAAGCATGAGACCCGGGCCTCGACGACGTTCGTTAGGGTAACCTGAGATGCGACGTTGGACGATTTATAATTTTATAATTTTTTGTACTGGATCTGCGGAGACAGAGCAGTCAGCCGACAAACATCTAAGTCACCGGACCTCGGTCCGGTGACTGACTGACTCAACCTTTGATTTTATTAATTCAAACATACCTAAATTTATTAAATGTGGTGTACCATTTATTATATAACCCTAATAAAATATTCTAAAAATTCCTAATCACTAATAATCGACGACGGACACGCCTGGGGTCGATAGATACCCTACTGATGTCAAAACCTGAACATTTAAATTAATAATATAAAATTATTTATATTTTTAATGCATCTGGGGGTAATACCCCAGAATGTAACATATGTATTTTTTTTTTAAGCCCAACGACTGAAAATCGCTTTTTTTTGCGCACAGACTGCTGAACAAATTATGAATCGCATTGACCATTTAATATCACTCAATTTCCATTCGAACAGTATGTTTTTGGGGGCTGAATGTTGACTTTACCGTGCTAAAGTTTTTTATATGGCCTTGGAGTTTTAAATTCAAAATTCCGCGAATCTAAACCCTGACCAAAAAAATGATAGACCTTTTTTGTAGAGCGTTCAATTTCCTACAAAAATTGTATTAGTCTATTTGATCTTTTTATTTGTTAACGAGTTAAAAATACTCGAAGTTAAAAAAAAAAATTTTTCCGTGTTATTTAAATGGGGAAATCGAATTTTTTAATGAGTTAGGTTTGTAATCAACATAGAATTTTTTTTCTTGATTGCAAATTTTTTTTTGTGTTGAACTATGGTTTTTTTCACATGCACTTTAAAAATAAAAATGTTGCTCCGAAATGACGCACCCTAATATATATATATATATATATATATATATATATATTAGGGTGCTCGATTTGAAACGAACATTTTTTTTTTTTAGCGGACACAAGAAAATTTTGTTATTTATGTTGAGAGACAAATTCCCTGAAAATTTCAGCTCTTAATTTTGATTTTAAGTACTATTGTCCTCTACAAAATTTCTCATGACACTTATATTGCTAAAGTCCACTGTTCATGAGATACATGCATTTTAACATTTTACAATAAAAAAAATTGTAAGCTTACTATGGTACTAATCTTTTTTATTGTAAAATGTTAAAATGCATGTATCTCATGAACAGTGGACTTTAGCAATATAAGTGTTATGAGTAATTTTGTAGAGGACAACATTTCCAAAAAGATTGGTCCTATGGATATTTTTTGTTAGATGAGCCGTTTCTTCGCTATTAACAAAAATAAATAAAAAAAGTGAAAAGTTTTCTTACGGAGCTGATACAATTGACGTGGATCGAGTTAGACTAAAACCGTTTTATACACTTTCAAAAAGCACCAAATACTCAACAAATAAAAACTGGTTTCAAAACGATAGCTCAAAATCGAGCTAAGTTATAGTAATTTTAAAAAAAAGTTATTCGATTTATATGCTTTTTAAATGGGAAAACTTTGATGCTCGATAGGAAGTACTTAAAATCAAAATTAAGAGCTGAAATTTTCAGGGAATTTGTCTCTCAACATAAATAACAAAATTTTCTTGTGTCCACTAAAAAAAAAAATGTTCGTTTCAAATGGAGCACCCTAATATATATATATATATATATTAGGGTGCTTTGTTTGAAACGACTATTTTTTTTTTCGCTTCCATCTCGAAATTTTGTTGGAAATACCCCCAAAAAAATTCTCTGAGAGTTTGAGCCCTTAATATTAATATTAAGTACTCGACCACAGCGTGTGAAGATTTCCCATTTAAAATACACGTAAACTTGGGTTTTTATTTTCCAAATTTCTATAACTCCGCGCCGTTTTATAATATTAGCTCGTCCAAAGTTGGGATTTTCTCAGAATTGAATGTTCTACAAAAGATCCCATTGTCGCGAAGTCGTAACTTATACGGGTGGGGTAGTACGGACCGCTAAAACGAATTTTTTTATAGAATTCGTGTTTTTTCTCTCATTAAATTATAAACAACAAGGCCTACAGAAAAAATGCAACACACGATTTTATAGGAATTTTAATTTCCTACATAAAAGGTCCTTAGCCTCGAATCACTCAGATTGATATTTTCTGATATATTAATTATTGAAGTTCACGTAGCATTGAATTCCCATAAAATGTCAAATCAAATCTTAGAAAATATTGATTTATTATTTAACTAACATCTCAGAAAATATCAATCTGAGTGATTCGGTGCTGTAGACCTTCTTTGTAGAAAAATAAATTTCCTACGAAATTGTCAATTGCAATTTTTCTGTAGGTTTGTTTTTTATGAGATAATGAGAGAAAAAACAAGAATTCTATGAAAAAAATCGGTTTAGCAGTCCGTTCTACCCCTCTCGTACGAGTTACGACTTCCCGACAATAGGCACTTTTGTAGAAGATTTAATTCTGAGAAAATCCCGATTTTGGGCGAGATGATGTCATAAAATGCGGAGTTATAGAAGTTTAAAAAATAAAAACCCAAATTTACGTGTAATTTTAAATGGGAAATTTTCACACGCTGTGGTAGAGTACTTAATACTAATATTAAGGGTTCAAACTCTCAGAGAATTTTTTTTTGGGGGTGTTGCCAACAAAATTTCGAGATGGGAGCGAAAGAAAAAAAGTAGTTTC
>OZ024706.1:21245704-21296145 GCA_964016945.1 Microplitis deprimator | reverse complement strand
GAAAGTATAACTAAAAATAAAAATTTTGGTCCCAATCCGAGTTCTTAATGATGATATTAAGGTTTGTCTCAATCAATTTTTCTATTTCCCATATAAATAACACGGGAAAAAAAATTTTTTTTTAGAACTTTCTAGCTCACAAACCAATGAACGGACTCTTCTGCACAATAAATGTTTTTGTAAGAAATTGAACGCTCTACAAAAAAGTATCTTATTATTTTTTGATAAACTCCACTGTTCAAAACTTATTTAAGCTTCAAGTCAAATTTATACTTAATTTTGAGATTTTTTTTACTTTTCCGGCGAAAGTATCGGTCTTATCAAAAAATGTCGTAGTAACTTTTTTGAGATAATTTTATTCCTTACAAATTGTTGTAAATAAAGTTTTTCGAAATTCTGCATTGTTCCCGTTATTTTCATTTCAATGTCAAGCTCTTAAAATTAATCAGAAATCTATTTTTTCAAGAGTTTGACATTGAAATGAAAATAACTTGTGAACAATGCAGAATTTCGAAAAACTTCATTCATAAGAATTTATAAGAAATAAAACTATTTACAAAAAAGTTTTCATGACATTTTTTGATAAGACTGATACTTTCGCCGGAAAAGTAAAAAAACCTCAGAATTTACTATAAATTTGACTAAAAGCTTAAATAACTTTTGAACAGTGGGATTCATCAAAAAATAATAAGAGACTTTTTTTGTAGAGCGTTAAATTTCTCACGAAAACATTTATTGTGCATGAAAGTCAGTTCATTGGTTTGTGAGCTAGAAAATTCTAAAAAAAAAAAAAAATTTTTTCTCGTGTTATTTACATGGAAAATAGAATAATGGCTTGAGGAAAACCTTCATATTATTATTAAGAGCTCGGATTGGTACCAAAATTTTTATTTTTAGATATACTTTCAATTTTTGGATGTCATCAAAAAAAAATTTGTTTTTTTTTAAACACCCTAATAAATATATGTGTGACTGTGTCGGATCGAAAAACTGACCTTCAAAAACTGGCTTCAACCTTGGTAAAAATGAACAAAGGCCACCTTCGTTTTAAACTAAGCGTGAGCTGGCAAAAAGTCAGGGAGGTGCTAAAAATTTTCGAAAAATCTACTTTCCATTCTGGGTGCCGGTGTCTTTTTTTGTTTTGTTATTGTTTATTACTTCAATCTTCGTACTGGAAGGTGCAACATTACTATTTTCGTAAAATTTTCACAAATGTATTGACGGTAGTATTTTCCAGCTCAAGAGCTTGAAAATAGCGGGAATTTTTAGGGCTGGCTCGCAGGGTTAAGCGGTTTTCAGATTTTTTTGAAAAATTTTTAACTTTCTTAGCGGGAAATTGGAAATTCTGTTTAAATCAAATTGAAAGTGATACCCTTTTTATTTTTTCAAAAACTTTCAATTTTCTACATAGAATGTTAACGTTATGCATTCTACAACGCAATAGTATATTAATTTGTTTGCTTGAATTTTTCTCTTTTATAAATAATACACTTATTTTATGAATATTTGTAATAAGTCCAAGAAAATATTGTTAATAATTTCTAAGTGACTATGTAATTTTATGAACATTGAAAAATTAAACTCACATACAAAAAAGGTATTCGTGAGATTGACCCGAATATTTCTACCAAAAATATGCTATTGAAATCACATTCAATATAATTTACATTACAGATTCAAATTGAAAGAACTAATGCAACGAAAACTGTTAATTTAACTCGACCGATGAAAGAACTGACTTTTGGTCGAGTAACATTTTAAAAATTCAGTTAAACAGGGAGAACGTTTTTTTTTTTCAAGTATTTTAATCTAGGATCCACTAACCTGTCTAAAGTAAGTTCTTCCAGCTGATTCAAGTCACATGCGATGTATTCTAGTGCTGCGTCAGTTATTCTTGAGCACCAACTTAGATCTAGGCAACGAAGGCGTGGTAAGTTTTCAGCAATAAGTTCAATACCATCATCAGTAACTTTACTGCAACCTGACAGTGACAATACCGTGAGATTTGGTAAGGAATGAACTGAAATCATCAACATTTGTTCAGAGTAAATGCATCATATGGTGTAAATTTCTTACGTTGAATTTAATACTAGTTATTGGCTGCTTTCTTACGATATTTATCAAATATTTCCGAAATAATAATGTTATAAATATTTAACGAGAATTAAATCAATTACCTTATTTTTAAGATGTCCGATGGACATAAATTAAAATTTCAACTATCAATTAAAGGGTTTTAAATGCTTTTTCATGCAATTATGATTATAATCAAAATTTAGTACAAAATAATTAAACGCTATTGATTCACTATTCGCGCTAACTCACTAGATTATTTAAACAATATTCTTAGATCTTGCATCAAAAAAACCTACTGTAATCTATTTATAGTTCGAAGGGCGTATTTTAAAATGAAGAATTTGAGAATGTAAAAGTTACAAGAAAAATTTTGTTGCCATTAACTTTTATCCATAAATTGTCATTAAATTTTGTATATTGATTTCATTTATGTCTTAATTAAATTCAACAAGTGCTACATTGAAACATTGTGTATTGTTCATTTATTAATAATCAGCTGTGACTTCTTAGGTGCTACAAAATAGCTGCAGCCAGATGTGAACAGGTGAGGTAAAATTTATTTGTTTACCATTGTTTTTGTACGAGCTTCCAAACTCAAACGCATTATAGTACATTATATCGTGGTTTATCCGGAAAAAATGAAATAAAATGTTATTTTTTTAACACTTTGTCGTTGATATGTTTCAGACTAGTTGACGGATTTTCATGTTCAATGTAGCAAGCATCACGTTTTATTGAGTTTTCGAGATAATTACATTTCGGAAATGATTTGTACAGTCGTTTTAAAGATATTCGCAAGAAAACTTTTTTTATTATTTCCCGTTCGGCATCCATGTCAGAACGGCATCATTATGTTATCTGAAAAAAGATATCTTTTAGAGGCTTGACGAATGTGATCTTTTTGATAAGTTTTTGCGGATATCGGTTTATTGAGATCTAAAAGATAACTCTCTGATAACTTCTGTAGATATTATAACAGGGCTATGCTGTTACTCTGGTCGTCCTTATTAAAGGCGCCACTGGAAGTAATACAGCCTCCCAGAACCGGTTCTTGAATCGTCAGGGTCGGTGTAATTTGTTAATTGTAAGAGAAGGAAGAGGAAGGATAATTTATAAATCAATTAGATTTATTTAATTTAACAATTGAGCCGTTTATTGGCTTACGTCAATTACCGCTGACAACCTTTTATTTTAAACACTATAAATCTTTTTTACATCATAAACTTTATATTCTTATAAACCTTATTATCTTATAAACTTTATTAATGTTAATTACCCTTGACGAATATACACAACTTAATATAAGCCAACTACCTTTGGCAATTTCCTTACTAACGAACGTCAACTATCTTTGACGGTTTCACACACTCACACACGCAATTTTTTAAACCTTAATAGCCAACTACCTTTGGCATTTACAATAACTAATTAACCTTGGTTTGCGTCAACTACCTTTGACGACATAAAACCTTATCAACCTTAATTAAGCCAAGTACCTTTGACATTTTCCTTAAACTAATTTAAAATCGTTTTACCTTCGCGAAACCTTAATTAACTACAATTAAAACCATTGATCATCTTGTTCTATTACGCACACACATTCACTCTACGGCTGCCCAATTTTAAAACACAGTAAGGGACAAATTTATCAAAATCGATTTATTAGTATTTTTAATTCCAACGGATTCTTGCGAACATGATTCAATACATATTTCAAAAATTTGATTCTTGTCAGTTACTGTGTTTTAAAATTGGGCAGCCGTCTAGTCCCCTGGACTTATTTTACACACACGCACTAAATTTAAAATGGCGTCCACACACCAACTACTTTCCCGCCACGATTCTCAATAAATAAATAAATTAGTTAATTAATTAAAAGAATTGAATTAAATATTAATTATTTTATTATTTCACTTTGTTTAATTATCGCTATTCCCTTTGTTTTTCCTTATCATTTTCCCAATTAATTATTATAAGCACTTAATCGAAGACTTCGTGACGAGTTTTCTACACGACTCTCACTCAGTTACTGTTTGACACAAAGATTCTCCATGCGCGTTTTCCTACTCGATTCTTACTCAATGACTATTTGGCACGAAGTTCCTCCATCAGGTATTTTTATAATCACAGTAATTCTTTATCTTCATTTTATTTTTAACAATTACGTTTATTGATTAATTTAATTTATTCATTCTACTTCAATTACATTATTAATTTAACTTCAGTAACTTTAATTATTACCTGGTGATCTTGACCGCGAGACTTTTGTTAATTTTACCGAGACTATTAATTTTACTATGGACTTTTATTTAGTTTAACTAATTAATTAATATTATATTGACTAGCAATTATGACTAGATTAACGAATCTTTCACAATAATTAACCAAGTATTAAATGGATAATTCCCTGATGTATTAATGCAGCATCTGAGTATTGGTGTCTCCTTAAGTGTTAGCTCTTTGACTCGGGTCTTCTGACGTTTTTCCAGTCTGGTCGTTCCGATGACAACTGTCCCGTTCCGCTGCCGTCTTCCGTTTTTAATGACTCACTCCCGCGTGAACTCGGACATCTTCGGAGTTTGACCACTCCTACTTAATTCTAGGTGGGACTGACGGATGAGCACTTTCATCAATTTTCATTTCCGGTCGACTAATCGCACCTTACCCCGGATAACCCTGGGGTGGCTTTGCAACATTATCGATAGCACACATAATAGGTTTTAATTTTAATTTAATTTTAACGCGGTAAGTCAAATTTACCCCGTTACATATCCTTATGAGGTCAAAAAGATATCTTTTTGTTAACATTCGATCATAACCTAACTTTATCAGCTGACGTTTGGTAATCATAAATTTTTCGTTTAGTTTAGTCTAACCTGCAAAATAGGGTAACTGTTCAGAATCGCGGCTCCACCTACTTTTTAGAAGCAAAATACGAAAAACAGAGCAATGGTTATGAAACCAATTTCAACCGCAAGCATTTGTCGGCGGATTAAAATTACATTTGCTTTATTAGGTGTTTATTAAACGTCAATAAGGTATAAGTGTATACCAAAGGTGTAAAAATACTCAAATTTTAGGTTTTTCTTTGAAATTTTTCAGTTCCGTGCTGCACTGCACTATTTGACATATTTTTTATTTCGTCCCTGGCGGTTTAGGATCACGGTGGAAACATGGTGGGTATATTCCATTTTACCACTGTGATTACGCGGTGTATTCACCGTGATTCCACGGTGGCTTTACCACTGTGTATACACGGTGTTTCCCATGTGATTACACGGTAGATACACCGTGGAACCACGGTGGTAAAATGGAACAAATCCACCGTGTAACCGCGGTGGATCTACGGTGTTTACACTTCCACGTTGTTTCCACCGTGATTCAAATCTGCGAGGGATTCTATGTATTGACTCTTAAGTCAACTACCAAAACTTAAGGTATATGTCTATTCGCCATAATGTTTGTAGTTTCGTCCTAAGTACGTTAACGGACTCGTCAGTAAGGCTATGTTAACGCACTCTTGCCTTAGACTACATCTCTTACTAGTCCGCGCAGGCGTAAAACAGTGTTGCGAGCTTCAGCCAGACACTGAACTAGAAAAGAAATGTTACGTCCTGGTTGATGTTTTGGCGCTGGCGTAGTTGAGCGGTCGATTTCAATTGGACGTAATGAGAACTTACATATAATTATAAATAATTATTAAGTATGGGTTGAACAGCCACCATTCGGTGGTTGAAATAAACTGGTTGTTTGATTATATATTGTTTTATATCTCAATCCGATTTATTCAATTGTAAAAGAATAATTTGAATAATGTGAAAATATACAATTGAATCAATTTATAAATTTGGTAAAGTTCTCTTAACAATAACTTTAAGAGGGTGAGGAAGAAGTTGAGTATTTAATATTGAGCCTGACTGCTCTCAATGATTCTATCTTTCAGACTGGCTTCTCTTGATCGAGAAAACTAGAGTAACTCTTATCAATACGTTTGGGCATCAGACCCGCCCATCGATTCATATGGAGGGGTCGTTCAAGATAACGCATGTTCTCGAATGATCCATTCTAATATTTATTGAAAATACTTAATTCTCACGATCTCTCCGCTTTTGTTACTATCAAATGAGTCACTTATCTATTAACAAAAGTTATCTTAAATAAAATAGATGTTTGTGCAGCTGCACGTCTCGAGGATTAACTCGAGGCGTCAGCGCTTATTTATTTGATAAAATATAGAAAAATAACTTTATCAACTATTACTTATATCCTTAACGTTTAAATATCTTAAATAATATTATTCTATTATTATATTATATTATTTTATATAATTAATTAAATACTATGGAAATAACTTAGTTATCGATATTCGATATAATTAGTTAGATTTCATGTCGGCAATTAGATAAGTAAATGCCCACGTCATCTGCTGTACAGGCTGGGACGTAACAGAAAGACAGATACTATCTTCAAACTACTTGCAACAAAATGTTATGCGAGGTGTTGTACACATTGAAAATACTGAAATAACATAAATATGCTGATTTTCACTAATATAAGAGTTCAAAAATTATTTGTAACTCTTAGATAGATCTTTCTATCACCACCGTTCATCTTACGGTATTATATATAATTACTTATATTTATTAGAAACCTTTATTTTTGAAAATTTGCATGATTTTATGTTATTTTTATCAATTTTGCACACTTCAATTGCAAGGTTCAGATAGATATCTAGTGTTAGAGACAAAAGCTCATACAGAAAATTTAATCCACCGTGTAGCTGAACACGTAGAAGAAGTTTAATTATAGATATTTGATGTGCAAGCACTTGGAACTTTGAAAAATGTGTCATACCCCAAATATGGACAAATACTCAAAATAGATATACGTGCAAAGTGTTTGATAAAAAATGTCCTCGAAAAAACCATTTAAAGAATTATCGACGAGCCAAAAAAATAGATGTTCACGTAAATTCTTAGATAATTCAATAAACAATTTTAATCTCCAGGAACCCCATATTACAGAGAATCAATCATTACCTAACTTTGAAGTTAATGGTAATTGTCAATTGGATTATACTAATAATGCTGTTATTATTCCCTGGTGGAGGAGCGCGATGTCAAAAACGATGCGTCGTCAAAACCACTAAAGCGACATCGTTTTTTTAAGAAACGTGATACGATTGAAAAGTTAATAAATGGTTGAAAAATGAGGGAAACTTGATAACAATGCCAAGAGCTATGATATCTGAGTCGACAAAAAAAAATTTATAATAACAAGTTGTTATTTAGACAAAATAAAACGTAATTAATTGTAATAAATGAAGATAGGTACTTTGCAAGCGTTTTATAAACAAAAATGTATAATGTGTGTCATATCGATAACGTAGAAATGTAAAATAATATTTGTATCAATAATGGTGTGATGAGGAGACAAGTAAAATGGTTATTTTATCGATAATCGTAGGTTCGTATGAAAAGCAAGAGATGTCGCTTTAACATGAATTAGAACATAAATGATAAAAGTGAGGCTCGAGCAAAGCGTAGAACTCTAAATAAGAAACGACATCGTTTTTCTTTCAGCTCTACCAGAAACGATATAATGTTATTGAATAATTAATTCTGGAAATAATAAATAGATATATAATGCATGATCTTTATTGCAAGAGTAAGTTGATGTCTACTGAAAAATGATGAATGTTTTTAATGTTAAAATTGATTTAGTTAAAATAATGAAAAAAAAAATACATGAACGATATAAAATACCAGAGCGACATCGTTACCTTAGAAACGACTCCCAAAACGAGATCAGATTATCAATGATAACTCTAATGCCCAAAATTAATTTAACGTTTATCATTAAATAGACTGCATTAAATAATTTATTTTTACTTTTATTTATTATTGATTTCATAACAGCGAGCACACTGAGTAATCACTTCTGTTATATGAACTGTCTACAAACGACATCGCCTTTTTCGTAAAACAATCACACGAAAAATATTATTTCTTTAATACAATTATTTTCAACAAAATAATTAAAATATGGGTTGATTGATTTTAAATTTAATTATTCAGATATCGATCGCCAAATTGACAACAAATTGTTTATTTCTGCGGAGTAAAATCAAGGCGACGTCGTTAATTCAGATACGATTTCAAAAACGACATTGGACCAGCATTATCTACTTTTTTTAAACCATACAGAATTCATTAAACATAAATTGTTGATTTCACGCTTATAATTAAGTAAATTGTATTGAATGATATACTTTTTTACTTTCATTACTAGTTTTCTCAAAGCAAGCTCACAGACAAATATTTTTTTTTGCGCTGTCTTGAAGCGACATCGCTTTTTGTAAAACGATTACAAAAAGCGGCGTTTCATTATTTACTTAATAATTTTTAAAAAAATTATTGAAATCTTAATTGTTTATAATTTAATTTAATTTTTTGGGTTCCGTTCCATAAATAGACAGCATATCGTTAATATATATATCCTGTATAACACTTGAGTGACATCGTTTTTCTAAGTGTGAAATCAACATGTCACGTTTAATTGTCTTCTCCTGTACCCTGATTAAAAAAAAATGATTGAATCCATGATAAGTGTGGATCTATATATCAGTCGATTCGAATTGTTTGAAAAGTGATAATTTTGATATTTAATATGAAATATATTAGAATATCGGAAAAATAATTATCATTCATTTGTTCGACAAAAAAAGTATAGTAAAAAAAACTCATAAAATTTCGAAAGACTAAGAAATTAATTTTTTTTCAAGATAATCTTTAATAAAAAATTTCGGCACTGCGCTCACAGCGCAACAGATGAAAATTTTATGACAAGCATAAAATTATCGAGTTATGTTTAATCAACTTAATATACTGCAAATACTGTTATTTTAAATCAGACACCATTTTTGAAAAAGTTTTTAAGGAAGCAGCATCACTTTGATTTCTTAAAACACGTAATTACGATTCGCTGTCAATTTTTGGTAATTAAAATCTATCTAATTGAATACAAAATTAATTAATTCATATTGTTACTATTTTGTTGGAAGTTGTTGACCAAATAACAAAACATTGATTTCTGCGATTGTTTTACGAAAAGCAATGTCATTTAAAGAGTTTGCGCAATAATAATTTTTAGACTCTGAGCTTTCTTTGATGACATTAATAATATAAAAAAAATTGTTTCTGTTATTTAATATAATTTATGTAATGATAAGCATGGAATCAACAATTGATATTTAATTAATTTTTTATTTTCTGAAAACAGGTAATGCTAGTCGAACATCGACTTTGAAATCGTTTATGAGAAACCGACGTCACTATGACTTTATAGAATAGATATTTACTATTTGCAGTCAGTTTTGGGTAATCAGTATCCGGGAAATTGGATTGAAACTTGACTGATTTATATATTAATTACACGGAAAGAATTTTTTGATAAAAATTACTCTGTAAATTCGAGTAATCCTGGGCCGTTGCAAAAAATTAGTATTTTTTGTTTAAAATTTAAATTTTTTGTTTAAATATTAACGTTTCTAGACTATGCTTTACTCTATTATTAAGTAATTTTTTAAAAGTCTTATATTTAATCGATTATTGTGAATATCTCATCTCAATCTATTAATTTTTAACTTCCCGCTAAGAAAATCGAAGATTTTCAAAAAATTCGGGATGTTATGGTTTTCACCCCGATTTGAAAAAATCGAAATTCTAACAGATGTCGACGTTTTGAGGTTCTAGGAAGCTATTTTGACTAAATTCCAGATGATGTCCGAGTGTATGTATGTATGTATGTATACGAATATCTATAATTTTTAAACGGATGAACCGATTTTAATCGTCAAGGTGTCATTCGACGCGGCTTGTCAATATCTTGAAGCTGAAAAAAAATTGAGCTTGATCGGTAGGGTACGTTCGGAGATATTCCAAAAATAAAATTTTTTCAAAAATGTTTCTTTTGAATAACTTTTGATTCGCTCGATGGATTAATTCCAAAATCTGATCAGCTCAAAAACTTTATGAGCCGCGTCGAATGTCACCTCAACCATCAAAATCGGTTCATTCGTTGGAGAGAAACCGTGAAGGAAAGAATTAAAAAAAAAAATTTTTTTTAGTATTTTTGAAATTTCTCAAAAACGACTCGATCAATCAATTCTAAAATTTGATCAGCTCTAGAACTCAATAAAACGCGTCGATCGCCCCCTCAACTGTTGCAATCGGTGAATTCGTTCGAGAGATATTGTTGGAGAAAAAACAACACAATACGAGTGATTTTTTTTTTTTTTATTCTTTCTCAAAATATTTATTTTAAATCACATTCTAAGGCAATTAGATAGTTTTTAGATTTCTTATAGAAATTTCAGCCTATTCATTGTAATTTTAATTGTAATTCAATATAAATTTTATAAATTGAATCATCAACTTTTTATCATAACCTACGAGTGAAAATTGAACTAGAGTAAGTTTTTTAAAACAGCCGCTAGGAGTAATTTTTACTCTTAATTAGGAGTAAAAATGAATCTGATTGATTATTATTCACTGAAAGAGTAAAATTTCGTAATTCAAAAGTAAAAAGTCGCAATGGCCCAAGATAACTCGATTTAGAGTAATTTTTAGAATAAATAACATGGCAATATTCATACGAAAATTCTTTCCGTGTACTTTATAAAAAATGATAGACTGCAAAACAAAACGTTTAACGTGAATTCTGTATATTTCAACAAAAGTAATGCAGGTTCGACATCGTTTTCAAAATCATTTCTGAGAAAAAACGTAGCTTCGATTTTATAAAACAGATAGTTATGATTTGCTGTCGATTTAGGCAATCAGTACCCAAATAATTTAACTGAATGTTCACTAATAGATATTTTTATTATTCTGTTGAAAGTTATAGATTAAAAAACAAAGAGTCTGTCATGTGATTGTTTTACGAAAAGCGATTTCGTTTTACGACTTCGGGCAATATAGTTTCAGTCTGTGAGTTTGCTGCAATGATTTAGTAGATTAAAATAAAAAAAACTATTATTAAATACAATTTATTGAATGATAAGCGTCAAATGATCTATTTCTGTTGAATTAACTTGGTATGTTTCAAAAACTGTCATTTTTAGTCCGCCATCGTTTTTGAAATCGTCTTTCGAAGAACGATGTCGCTTAAGTGTTATACAGGATATATATAATAACGATATGCTGTCTATTTATGGAACGGAACGCAAATAATTAAATTAAATTATAAACAATTAAGATTTTAATAATTTTTTAAAAAATTATTAAGTAAATAATGAAACGCCGCTTTTTGTAATCGATTTACAAAAAGCAATGTCGTTTCAAGACTGCGCAAAAAAAAACTATTTGTCTGTGAGCTTACTTTGAAAAAACTAATAATGAAAGTAAAAAAGTATATCATTCAATACAATTTACTTAATTATAAGCGTGAAATCAACAATTTATGTTTAATGAATTCTGTATGGTTCAAAAAAAGTAGATAATGCTGGTCCAATGTCGTTTTTGAAATCGTTTCTGAATTAACGACGTCGCCTTGATTTAATACCGCAGAAATAAACAATTTGTTGTCAATTTGGCGATCGATATCTGAATAATTAAATTTAAAATCAATCAACCCATATTTTAATTATTTTGTTGAAAATAATTGGATTAAAGGAATAATATTTTTCGTGTGATTGTTTTACGAAAAAGACGATGTCGTTTGTAGACAGTTCATATAACGGAAGTGATTACTCAGTGAGCTCGCTGTTATGAAATCAATAATAAATAAAAGTAAAAATAAATTATTTAATGCAGTCTATTTAATGATAAACGTTAAATTAATTTTGGGCATTAGAGTTATCATGGATAATCTGATCTCGTTTTGGGAGTCGTTTCTAAGGTTCCGATGTCGCTCTGGTATTTTATATCGTTCATGTATTTTTTTTTTTATTATTTTAACTAAATTAATTTTAACATTAAAAACATTCATCATTTTTCAGTAGACATCAACTTACTCTTGCAATAAAGATAATGCATTATAAATCTATTTATTATTTCCAGAATTAATTATTTAATAACATTATATCGTTTCTGGTAGAGCTGAAAGAAAAACGATGTCGTTTCTTATTTAGAGTTTTACGCTTTGCTCGAGCCTCACTTTTATCATTTATGTTCTAATTCATGTTAAAGCGACATCTCTTGCTTTTCTTACGAACCTACGATTATCGATAAAATAACTATTTTACTTGTCTCCTCATCACACCATTATTGATACAAAAATTATTTTACTTTTCTACGTTATCGATATAACACACATTATACATTTTTGTTTATAAAACGCTTGCAAAGTACCTATCTTCATTTATTACAATTAATTACGTTTTATTTTGTCTAAATAACAACTTGTTATTATAATTTTTTTTTTGTCGACTCAGATATCATAGCTCTTGGCATTGTTATCAAGATTCCCTCATTTTTCAACCATTCATTAACTTTTCAATCGTGTCACGTTTCTTTAAAAAAACGATGTCGCTTTAGTGGTTTTGACGACGCATCGTTTTTGACATCGCGCTCCTCTATCAGGGAATAATAACAGCAATAATAGTAGGGCGATAATAGTGGTGACAATAGTGATCATGGTGATAAACAAGTTGGAGTGAAGCTGAATATTATTATTATTATTATTAAATATACTTAAATTATTTTATAATTTTAAATGAATTGTTTTTTTATAAATTATGAAAAGTAAAAACTCAAAAATTTTTAAATATTAACTATAATTAAGTAACCTCAAAATCATATCTAATTAGAGATAAATTTATGATATCATTGATCCGCTATTTTCTAGACATCAGGAAAATGTTATCTCTCTGATACTTGTTCGAAGAAATCTAAAAGATGTCAGTAAATAGCGCATTAGATATCTTTATGTTATCTATAAGATGAGTCTTAAAGTTATCAGATCTAATAAATGTTATCTTTATGAGATTTTTACGATAACTTTTTGCCGACCGGGTTTTTTCTCTGACGATATTTCTCGAACGAATTACGTGATTGCGATGGTTGAAACGGCAATTAGCGCGTCTTATTGAGTTCTAGATTTTATTTTTTCTTATTCATCTTATTTTCGAGCAAGTTAAAAAAACATGAGATAAATAAGAAAAATAAAATACTACGCTAAGTTGTCAATAAATCCATCAATAATCAAATTTTTGAGCCAGCTCAAAAAACTTACAAACCCGAAATTATTTTAAATTTGAGTAATTTTTTACAACTAAACTGTCATCCTGATCCGGAATAACACAGTGTAGTTCTAAGCACCTGTTTTTGCATGTTTGTATCTATTATTCAGAGCTTGTTCATAACTTATATTTAAAATGACAAAAATTTTTTTTTTTTTTAATTAAAGAACAATAGAAGGGATTGGAATCGCATGATCGGATCAGGCTCAAAATTTTCTGTACAACATACTTTATTTTTGAGATTTTGTTCAAGGAAAAAAAAGTGTCATACTTCTTGAAAATCGCACTTTTATGTTTAATACCGAAAAAAAAAAATGGAAGTATTAAATTATTAAATTTTAAAATATTTATTGTTGTAAGTACATTTAAAGCTGGACAAAATGATGTGCGACTTTATATAATTATCTACATTTTTCATAAAATTGTGAGCATTCAAATATTTTTCATCTGAAATTTTCAAAAATTCACAACTTTTTCAAAAAGCAATATAAAAATTCAAAAAAATTAATAGATGCATTTTTTGACAAGGACTATAACATTTAGAAAAATTGGCTTAATAAATAATGGTCTGGTCCAGGACTTCGGTGATTTGGCGTGGAATGCTCTCTATACATTGAGTCAATATGCTTGTTTTAGTACTTTTTAGCCCTGCGATATATTTTCGCCGGTCTCGTTACCGGCCCGAAATGGAACTTGTCATGTGTCATGGTCACGTGACATAGAATTTTCAAGGCGCATGACCGTAAGATGAATGAGAAGCTAGGCAAAGATCACGACCTTAAGACCCTGCGGCGTCGATAAAACACTTCAATCTTGGATTCCTAACTGCACTGACGTGCTACCTAGTTCTCACAAATTTAGTATCAGACTACTTGCTACAACATGCTATTATACTCTTATTTTATAATACTTTCTTAAAATTAAGTCTATGCATTTATACCTAAAAAATCGATTAAACAAAACATATTAGGCCTTGCATTTTTTTGAAATCAAAAAATAAATACTGTGCCTCGCACCCTTTGAGATACAATATAATAAATACTGTACCACGCATCCAAATAATCAAATTGGAGATCTTGCCGGCAACAAGTAACCTAGTTATTGTAATGACATTACTGCATACTATCTTAAGTCATCCTTATTATTATAATCGGCAATAAAACTGTTCATTTTAATTAATTATTATGTCTGTATTCTGCATTAGTTTTCATTTTACATAATGCTACATCACTTGAGTACATTTCAAGATAAGTAGAGTTAGTTCAAGAGAAGTTAATAAGAGTTTCATCTACTGTTCGTTTGATTGAGTGCGGGTTTTTTTCTTGCGAGAACCCATCTGCGTTGTCCAGATAAAATAAAAATTTGTTAGAGGTCAGTCTAAGCCAGGGTTTAACCCACGAATTCTGGTGGCCGCTGATTAAATCGCAAAGATAAAAAGTGATTTGTCTTAACACGTTCGAGCTCTTTGAGCTCAACAATACCGTTTAATACATTAGTATCGTTGAGTCTTTTGAGCTTGACACGTTGTTACTCGCTAACAAGAAATCTTTGGGCGCTATTGTTGCTTTGGGCATACCATTCGGTAAATCAAACTCGCTCTTCATCAGGATTACGGATCGATGTCTTCCATCTGAGCTCCGTGTTGAGTGGATAGGTTCGCTTGGGCTGTCGAATGAATTCTCACCCTATAAACAATTACACGATATGCTCAAGTCTAAGGTACGAACATGGAAAAATTCTGAGATTGGTGCTAAGGAGTCCGTCCCGCAAACTAAAATGGTGGTCGTAAAATCACCTTCGAAGCCAGCCGCACAGTCATTCGTTCCAAATAAACAGATGAGTGTCTATACGATGACTACTGTAGCTTCTTCTGCTTCTAGCTACGTCGCTTTCACGCCCAAGGTAAGGACTTGTGAACCAGAACTATGCCTTGTTATGTCTAAGCTACCAGAACGCTTCAGTACTAAATCGGTGGATAATTGTACACCACTACCAACTGTGTTTTAATTGCTTGGTACGCCATCGCTCAGCTAACTGTCGGACTAAGAAAACTTGCAGACATTGTTTTGGAAATAAAATAAAAAATATCCGTTTGTTTTGACCTACCTTAATAAAGTATAGTAATATAAACCAGCTGTTACCAGCCTACTTTGCCGGGCACTTCGTAATGTTAAATGGCTATAATTATTTTTTTGTAATGATTGATATTAATATCTTAGCATTAACGGTTTGAACATTCGCAGATATTCTTATTTTCCTGTATCATCCTAGACTGTTATGTCCAGGTGGCTTGCACCGTGATAAAGACAATTAATTATTTTTATTTTTGACCCTAGTCTTTCGACCAATAGACCGGGATCACACTGAGTATAATTATCTGGAAAGTGTTTTGAAATAAAAAGAATTTAGATGTACAATTTAAATTACTATGTATTATAAAATTGAAGATTTTAATGATCCGAATAATTTGAATACAATAAAACACGAAATTAGGTGGCTAGCAGCCAACACTAATCGAATAATTAAAATTTATCATAAAATTACTACCATGAATTCGAAATTATAATGAAAATATTAGGTGGTTAGCAGCCGACACTTAATCATATAATTTGAATTTTGCAATAAGATTAATACGATCAAATTGGTGTCAGTAACTAGAGAGGACTATAGAATTTGAATACAATACAATTTACTACGATATTTCAGTGTGTTGGAAATGTGTTTCGTATTTTAACATAAAATAAACTTAAAAATTACAGTGCCTGGATTCGCAGCAACTTATTTATTTTAATTTGTTGATACACTGACTCTATTATATTATTCGCGTTATTACAATTCTATTTACTTTTTAAATTTATTTATAAAAAACCACGAAATGAGACGTTAAATCTAGAAACTTGTAAAATAACTAATAACTTAAGTGTGAGAACACTTATAGAAACTAGTACGGAGCTAGTATAAAATAAACTTAATTGTGAGAACACTTGTACAAAAACTAGTGCGGAACTAGTGTAAAATAAACTTGTGTGAAAACACTGTGATTTAAACTTCACTGCCTCAAAAGAACTTCTGTCCTGGACTAACTATTTTGGGTTCAGCGGCTTTTTTATGTGTTTTTACCAGGTCCCATTTTGTCTATTGTTTGGGGAAAAACTGCATTCAATCGGAATGTAGTTTTCTTTTGTTTTTTTCCCTTCCCCTTATAAGTTACGTCGGGAAAGCGATAAGGACACGCCTCGATGTAGGCCAAGGTGCGTGCGCACCCAGATATACACACACATGTACAATATTTTACTCATAAAAATAATTTTTAGAACTCTATGTAATCTTAAAAATTACTACATTTTATATTTACTTATTTCTTTAAAACTTTCTCGACAGGCCGGTTGCCTATTCCTTTATTTAAATTATTTTATCTAGTTTCATTTATTTACAAAACAAAATTATTAATGAATGGCGTTGATCATATTATTTTATTTAGTTTATATAAACAAAATTATTATCAAATGCTATTTCAGTTAGAAATTATTTATTTATTGACACATTATTAATGAATAAAATTTACGTCGTTTACAATGATTTATTTATTAAGAAATTGTTATTGAATATTTTTTTGGTTAACCCTGATTAAAAATATTGATTGAAAAAAGTTTGAATTCATTTCAATTTTTTAGATAAAATTGAAAATTATTGACTGAAATTGAAGCTTCGGAAGTTGAATCTTTTTCAATTATTAGAAGCCGAATAGGAAACTATTCAAAAATATTCAGACTTCTTTGATTCCAATTGTTTGAATTCCGAGCATTGAATTGCAGAATATTGAAAACAATTGAATCCAAAAAAATTGAATCTTTCTCAATATTTAATAGTAAAATTAAAAATTATTGAAAACATTGATTTAAAAAAATGATTTGGAATAATTCAAAACAATTTGAATTGATTTAAAACAATTTGAATCGACTAATATATAGATATACACTTAACATAGAGCAAATCATTTTTCTTAATCAGGGAAGTGATTACACTCAGAAACAAATTAAGTCAATTTAACTATAAAATTATAGTGCAATAACGCTTCAACTATTTAATCATAATTTCTATAACAATGATTTATAGTTATTATATCAATCAGAAAATAGTAAAGATAACTATTTTTTAGTACAATCAATCATATCAAATGTTAAAATAACTAATTAAAAAATGTTTATGAAACAAAAATTTTATTATTTCCATAACTTAATTCTAGTAGTTTTATTTACTATAAGTATTTCATTGAAAATCATAAAAATTTAAGTATCGTTAAACATAAAGTAATAATTAGTGGAAAAATTTAATATTTATAAATGTCATTACTTTTATATAATTGATACAAATCTAGTGAATAAGTCGAGTAAACTATACATTTATCATCAAGTGAACAATAATTTTAGTTATCACGATTAGAAAATTATATTTATAGTATCTATAATTTTTATTCTGTTCTAATTTTATATTTAAATTAACTCGTAATTTTAAAGTTAATGAATGAAAACAAATTATTCTTGTTATCTAGTATTATATTTTTTACTTTCTATATATTACCAGTACCAGAGGAATTATACTGAGTTATTTATACATAATATAAAATTTCAAAAATTTTGACCTCCAAAAAAAGGTACTAGTCACTCTATCGTATGACAGAGAAGTATTGGTGCCAAAACTGCTTTCAAGTTTAGAATATAAAACTTCTGTGATAAGTTTTTTAACACGGACACCTCAAAAGATAGGCGCTATCTAGTGGCAAGCTCTGAACTACTCCCATTGCCGTTGTCTAGTACCGGCGACTCATCCTTTCTCTATGTATATTTTTTCTCCCAAGAAATTTTTCTCTTGGTTTAATGAACTTTTTTTTTCTTAGTTGGAGCATACGAAATTTCTTGCG
This sequence comes from Microplitis deprimator, assembly GCA_964016945.1. Classification (NCBI taxonomy): domain Eukaryota; kingdom Metazoa; phylum Arthropoda; class Insecta; order Hymenoptera; family Braconidae; genus Microplitis; species Microplitis deprimator. Next base: position 21,277,906 of record OZ024706.1, on the reverse strand, counting down.
TTGAAAGAATAGTATTTATTCCTAGAAATTCAATTTCTTTTTGTCAATTCAACAAATATTTGTTGGATCCAAAAAATTTCCGATAAAGTAAATTGTTGCTTAATCGAACTATATTTAAATTCAAATATAGTTGCACTTCCGACAGATAGAGGCAGCACCTACTGGGGCCTCGTGGCTGTTAAATTTGAACTTGACTAGCGCAGTGCGACGCATGCGCTTCGATTTATCCTGTCTCGTGTCAAGAAGACGGCCGCCATTATCTTTCGTTGTATACATTCAACAGATAACACGTGTTATTCTAAATTTTATCATTTTGCGCTCATCTCAGAGTAATTAATTTAAATAATCATTTAATTAAAATCTGCATTTATCGGGCTCATCAAAACTATAATTATTTTTATAATTTTGGGCACCAGAGCTCAGAAAATAATTACAAAAAGAACTCAAGAATTCAAGTGATCGATGACCACGTTTCTCGAGAGGTTATTCACAAGGGAGACATCACAGGTGCCTTTTTTATCAAATAATTAATTATTACCAGTGCTCAATTAAATTAAAAGACTCAATATTCTCATTAATTAATTATCATTATGCTCAATATTACAATTAAATTAAATATTAACTTTCGCTCAGTAGCCTCTGCAATCATGCTACCACGTGTTCAACAAATAAATTAAATTCAGTGCAATTTATTATAAACTCATTCAAATCAATTAAATTAAGTGATCATAAATATTATAAACTCAATAATCTCATTTATTTATGCATTGGTGCTACTAAAAATAGTAATTCAAGTGTTCAATTATAAACTTCGCTCGGTAACCTCTGATTTCATGTTACTGTTTTCCATGACATTTTTTACAATCAAAGTGTTCAACTAAATTCAAATTGATTACTTTAATTATTTAAATCAATTACTCGAGCTCAATTTCATAATTTGCATTCAATTAATTACGTATTCATGAGCTCAGACAATTAACAGTATTAAATAATTAAATCAACGATTTAATTGTGTAACCCAGTGATATTATGTGCTGTGACAAATAAAAATATTGTTATATTTTTTAATATGCGTATTTTTCTAATATCCTAACCACCAACCAGTCCTGGCATGTATTTATTTTATTATTATTACAACATAAATAATTCAATTAAATTCGCGAATAATTTTTGCAGTAAGCACAGCTAAAGAAATCGTTAGATTTTTGTTAAATTTGATTGAACAAGATATCAACAAGTATTAATTGTTAATTTAAATTAAATATGAAGCTAACGGTTTTATTTTGTGCCGCTTAGATACTAGTTAAATATTTTGGCCTCAAAATTTTTTACTACAATAAGTGCATATTCACTGCAGTTTTTTACAGATGAAATCCGTCATTTGGCTGATATAATATTCAAAGACAACCATTTTCGATACAGTTTAATGCGACATAAAAGAATTATCATCCGTTTGTCACGAAAATTGCGTTTTTTTTTTTCAAACAATTAATTATAAAAGCTTGTAACTTTTGAATTATAAGGTCCCTTGTAGAAATTTTTCGGACTTTTCTCTGAAAAACTCAGTTCTAAAATTCTAAAGACTTTTTCAAAGTTCTAAAGACTTTTTCAGAGAAAAGTCCGAAAAATTTCCACCAGGGGTTCAAAAATAATTGGATAATATTATTTAATGGATAATAAAATGGTCTACAAAAAAGTTCTTAACTTTTTGTTTTGTTACGTGCAACAAAATTTTCGTATGGAACTAAAAAAAAAAATATCGATTTCATTTCACACAGTCTAATATATAGAAAAAGGAGGGGCAAACGGGGTACTTAAGGAAATAGTAAATTTTTGGGAACTCAAATACGTTAAATATTTTTTTTTTTTTCTAATATTTATAGGAAATAGAAAAAATTTCAGCTGCCGTGAAAAAAAAACATAATTAATATAGTTATAAGATTGTTATTTTAACTACGTGACGGTTGTAGTTACAATCATTAGTTTACTTATAATAATTGTAATCAAACGATTCATAATGCTACGTTGTTTCGTTTTATTAATTCAAATTCGTTTAGTTAAATTAACTATAAAGTTATAGTGCAATAAAGCTTTAACTCAAAAATTTTAGTTGTAGAAATTAACTCGATAATTAGAATAACTATTTAATATAAACTATGAATGAACACTTACAATTGAAACAATTTTTTAGTTACTTGAACTAACGAAAAAGTTACTGTAATTACTCAAAATTTATTTAATAGTAACTACATTTCAGTAGTTGCGATAAAAAATTTTAATAACTCTCAAATTTTAGTAGTACCAATAAATTTTATTATATTTCAGCAATTAATGAAAAGTTAAGATTACTATCAAAAATAGTACTAGGAATTAATTTTAAATACTTAAAGCTTTTTAGTTAATATGACTATCGACTTTTCTCTGAGTGATAAAGTTTTATGGTTCCAATTACTTTGAATACTGAGTGAATGTGTATTTTCAGATTCACGATTTTATGAATAACTCAAACAAATTTAAACACACTCGTAACTCCGAAATATTTTCTATTTCTTCCAATGAATAAATAAATTTATTTCTTTACTAATGTACAAATAATTCAAACGAATTCAAACAGATTCAAAATTTTGAATTGTTTTCTATTTTTCCCGACAAATAAATGGATTATGTAATTTACGATTTTATGAATTATTTAAATGAGTTCAAAACTTTGAATTATTTTCTATTTCGCGAATTAATAAATAAGTCATAGATTCTGGGATCTTTGAATAATTTCAATGCATTGGAATAGATTGTACATTTCAAATTATATTATTTACTTTCTGTAATACATAAATGCTGAATATTAATGTAATCGTAATCAGACTCAAACATTTAATTGTTCGTAATTTTAAAAAAGAAATAAATTAGTAATATTTAAACATAAATATTGAATATAAAAATTAAACGTAAAAATAAGCATAAAAATAATTAAATGATAGCAAAAGAATTTCAATAATTTTAAATTCACAGTACAACCAGATATCATGTTTCATTTATTCATAGAGAATAATTAAAAATAATTCAAAATGAGTAATGAATTATAATAATTTTCTATCCACTGTGCGACCAGATATAAAATATTAATTATCCTTCGAAAATAATTGAAAGACATTCAAAATTGTAAATGAAATTCAATCATTTTTTATTCAAGAAGTAACGAGATATCAAGTTTCAGTTATTCATAGAAAATTATTGAAAATTATTCAAAATTTTTAATGAATTTTAATGATTTTTTTTTCACAGTACGATTGCATATTAAGTTTTATTTATTCATTAAAAAAAATTAGAAAGTATTCAAAACCACGGATGAATTTTAATAATTTTTTATTCACAGTACAACCAGATATCGAGTTTTATTTATCCATAGAGAACAATTAAAAATTATTCAAAATTTATTTATTTATAAAAAGACCCAACAGCCATATGGCCAGTAACAGGGTCACAAAAATATACATAAGTATAACATAAGATGATGTGGCATCGAGCGTTAGCATACAAAGGAAAAAAATTATAAGATGGATCACTATGATTTGTCTTCAAAAAAAGAAATTTTAACAATAATATTTGAATGTAATGAAAAAATTTAATAATGAAACAAAAATTTTAATTACATTTTAGAAGACAGGCTACTACTGTAAAAAAAAAACCAGTGCAAAAGTTATCAGAACATAAGAGGATGTAATTTATTACTATCATTTTCATTTTTTATTTTTTTATTTTTATTTTTATTTTATTTTATTTATTTATTTATTTATTTTTTCCTTTTTATTATTATTATTATTATTATTATTATTATTATTATTATTATTATTATTATTATTATTATTTTTTTTTTTTTTTTTTTTTTTTTTTTTAATTTTTTTTTTTATTGTTAATCAACAACGTTTTTTATTTTATTATATATGAAATATACAGTTTTATGCGTTATATAAATATATAAACACTTACATATACATACTTTGCTTATTATCATTTCTTAATTTCAATCACTACGCCTCTGAGAGACGAGATAGGACGCAATAGTATTTATCGTAATTCGTTGGCTGAAGTCAAATATATCTAAGCTGTTATCACTAATATCACAGATACTATTACAAACTGTAGTGGGTCTGAAGAGAGGTGCAGATCGCGCCTGCGTTGTTCTAGCCGGAGGTGGGTAAAATGGCCAGATTGCTCTCGTAGTTCACGTTGGAACTGATACTGGTAGTAGGGCAAGAAAGCTGGCGCAATCCACCTGTCCTCTGATCAGGTTTTTGATAAACATAAAAGATGAGCACACCCTCCTCTCTTCAAGCGTCAATAAGTTGGCATCTACACAAAGCGAAAGATAGTCAGTCCCTCTCCCCGGGTATGAGCCATACTTTTTGTAAGCTAGATATTTTAAAAATCTACGTTAAACGCTCTCTAAATCCTTTGAGTATTTTAGATAGTTTGGGGACCACACTAATGCAGCGTATTCTAATTTAGGGCGTACAAGCGATACATAGAGCATTTTTACCGCGTTAAGGTTTGTAAAGTTTTTCGTTAATCTAGTAATAAGACCAAGTGTTCTACATGCAGATAAAATGATATTTTTATAATGGCCCTTGCGAGCTTCAACCCACTCTGGAAACACTCTGCAATCATAGTCAGAATGTAAACATTCTAAATCCAGTACGTTTCCAGATTGGTTTTGTGCCTTTTTTCCAGAGTGAAACCAAAGTGGTTTCAGAGTTAATCCAGAGTAGATCAGAGTGTTTTCAGAATGGACCCAACGTGAATCCAGAATGAAATCAAAGTGTTTCCAGAATGGATCCAAAGTGAGTCCAGAATGAAATCAAAATGTTTTCCAAATGGGCTCAAAGTGAATGCAGGATGAAATCAGAGTGTTTTCAGAATGGGCCCAGAGTCGATGAAATTTAAATATTAAGGAATAAAAAAAAATTGGTACTTTCTAAACACATAAATCAATAATAATCTACAGAAAAAAAATTGTTATCCCAATTTTTTAATTAACTATTCTTTTGTTAATTAGTTAATTTTTACTTGTTGAAAGTTTACATAAAAAGCCTGATTATTTCTAAATTAAAAACCACGGATTTTTTTTATACTTCTTGAAGCTATTCTTGAAAGGGTTTAGAAAAGATCGCCGTTAGAAAAATGAGAAAATTTCGATTTTTTACTTCTAAATTAAGAATCTAAAGCATTAAAAAATAAAAAACGAAAATAGAGCAATCAAGAAAATTTTTGTTTTTGTTATTTTGTTTTCTAATTGCTAAAAGCTACATAACAATAATTTTAAAAAAATTTTTACTTGCATTGTTTAAATAATTGTTACAAACAAATGCATTGTTAATAAGATTCAATAAATTTTTTCTTTGAAAAAAAAAACGCTTAATGAAAATTACGATTTTTAAGAAAAAAATCGTTTGTTAAAAAAGTTTTTTTATTGCTAAACAGCGCATTTCCTAATTAACAATTTTTTTTTTTACTCAATATTAATATTAAGCAACCATAATTTTTTTTTAAATCATCATTTATCATGTTCTTTTATATTCAAAAAAAAATTTTTTTTCATTCATTTATTATTTGTTTCTTAAGCAAACAATTTATTATAAGCAAATAAATTTTTACGCAATATTTTTTGTAAATACTAAAAACAACCATGCATTTTTTTTTCTTTCGTAGAAAAAATTTTTTTTTCTTTTTTCTATAATTTTTTGAATTATTGTACACTTGGACTTATCGCTATCTTTCTGTTCTTCTTCATTGTTATTAAAATAACTTATTGAATATACGACTACAACACTTCAAGTCTTTTTTATTCTCCATTAATCGTTAAACAAATTGAACTTTTAATCAAAGCTCTAACTCAGTTGCTTAATGAATTATGAATTAAAGTAATTTTTATAAATACTTTGTAATAAATACAAAAAAATGTTAATTAGCAAATTCGCTTTTTAGTAATGAAACTACAAATTTTCATTAAATCTTATTAACAATGCATTTGTTTATAACGATTATTTAAACAATGCAAGTAAGAATTTTTTTTAAATTATTGCTATGTAGCTTTTAGAAATAAAAAAACAAAATAATCAAAAAAATAAAGAAAATAAATTTTCTTGAATGCTTTATTTACGTTTTTTATTTTTTAATGCTTTAGTCACCACCTTTGTGAATAGGGAAAACCTTTGCAGACTTCCATGCGTCAGGAAATATGCCTTTAGCTAAACACCGATTGAATATTATACCCAAAGGACGTAGAAAGTGGTGGGCACAGTCTTTTACTACAGCGCAAAGCACACCATCCAAACCCGTCGTCATCTTACTCGGTAGTTTATTGAGACAACCCAAAATGTCCTGTTCAGAGATTAAATTACAGTTACCAAGTAAGTTGGAGCACCGTAAAGAAACTAATGCATCCTCGCAGCAGTCTAGCGGCTCATAGACACTACTGAAGAAGTCAACAAAACTATTAGCGATTATTTGTGGATCATTGCAGGGTTCACCGTTTACTTTAAATGTCGAGGGAAATTGATTCATTCACTTGAGTGAAAGTCCCAAAATTTTTTAGGGTTCTTAACTAAACTACTTTCTGCTCTGTTTTGATAATTTTTGAATGCTAATTTAATTTTAGTTTTAAGAACCTTTCTGATCTCATTATATTGATTAACGAAATATTGTGACCGATATTTGTTTTTTTTAGCTCTAAATTTTTCCTTAATTTTACAATCTTTTATTATTTCTGATGTGAACCATGCAGGATAGTTATTTCTATGATAAGTTTTGTCTGACAGGGGTGGTATGGCCTTGCTAAACACCGTGTTGAGAAGCTCATAAAATCTATCACACTGCGAGTTAGGTGACTTGAATATATCAAGCTCAGACCAATCTACTATGCTTAGTTCTATTAATAGGTTTTCTTTTGTGTATTTGTGGAAGTTATATTTTCCTAATGGTTTGTAGGCTGAATTCCTGGACCTATTTACAGTTTGCTGGATAGATACTGTTAATACTGGATGATACGAGTCTAGCTTGACCAGAGGGGTAGCATTCCTTTCCACATAACAACTGACATTTGAGAAGACTAGATCCAAAGTGCGATCATGACTAGTTAACACAGTATTGTATTGCCCTAGGCTGAGATAGGTTGATAATAAATTGGCTTTTTTATTAAAACATTGACTACCGTAATTAGCAGTGAAGAGAGAAAAGTTAAAATCACCCAGCAATACCAACGAGCACGAGTTCATTGCGTCATGTACAGAGAGAGCATCCAGGAAGTCAGAAAATATATGTAACGGAATATCAGGTGGAATATATATAACAACAATAATTAGCATGATACTATTTACTATTTTCACTCCAACAATATCAATCTGATGAAAATCACAATGCAGGTCCTCAAAGTCTACACTCATGACGTGGAAGAAAGACCTACAGGCAATAAGAACCCCACTACCTGACTTCCTGAATGATTTCCTTCTATCACACCTAAAAACAGAGTAGATATTTATATCGAAAAATTCAGACGAAAGTGTGCCTGGCTTAAGCCAAGACTCCGAAATAGTTTAAATATCATACTCAGCATCTAATGTATTAAAATATAGTTTACTTGACTTAGTATTCATTCCCTTTACGTTCTGATAATAAATATTTAAGCAAGAGATAGATTTGTTTAAGATTGAGTTGTGGCTGGATGAAGCAGATAATTGCTGATTATTGTAGCGATGCCATTCCTGGTCAATATCTTCAGATTCTTCTCTCCATTTGCTCTGCGACGTTGAAGCTCCATTGATATTTCTTTCTGGTGCGGTCTTTGCAGGGCAGTGCGGTCCTTCATTATTGTGACATTCTCTAATATTTGAGGTAATGGTAGCTGACGCCTCAGTTTGCCCAGTGCCATAATTATCTGCTGGACATAACTCGAGTTAGAGAGTGCTACCTTAATAGGCCGAGGAGTGGGCAGATTTGGAGAAAACTTCCCAATACGAAAACAATTATCTATAGCAATGTTGGGGCCAAGTATAGAGCAAATTTCCTTTACTTTATCAGCATCAGTCTCGTAACGTTGTGCAGCAGTTTGACCATCGGACCCGACAAAATTATTTGACTAGATATAAAATATTGATTATTCGGTTAAAATAATCCAAAGACATTCAAAATTGCGAATGAATTTCAATCATTTTTTATTTAAGAAGTAACGAGAAATTAAGTCTTATTTATTCATAGAGAACAATTGTGAAAAATTCAAAATCATTAATTTTTTTCAATTATTTTTTAATTCCGCATTAGATCCAAATTCATGAACTATTTATCTATTCAAATTTATTAAACGCAATTAAATATTTGAATTTTTCTTAATTTTTTTCTATACTTAAAAAGGTTTGAAATCTTCACATTATTTATCTGTTCAGAACAATTCATTCTTGGCTGAATTAAATCAATCGTGAAATAGAAATTGTTGAAAAAAAAATTGAAATTATGTCAGATTCAATAGTTTTCAATTAATAATTTTAATCAGGCAAAGTTATTTCGTTTAAAATTGTCTAATTATTGATTATTCTGTCGGATAAAATTATTATTTACTAAATATTCTTTGATTTAAAATTTATTATTTATTATATTCTTTTAGTTTAAATTATTTCGTTTGAAAATTGTTTCGTTTAAAATTTATTTTTTTTCTTAATGACTATTTTTTCATTAAAATCATACTTAGGTTTTTGTTCTACGTTTACGTAGATACCGAAGTGTTATCTACAAAAGTGCACTTAAAAAAAAAGGCCATTCGGAAGCCGAAATAGAAGGTAGATTTTTCAATTAATTGATATAAAAAAATAGTTTTATACATACATATCTTGTTAGTGTATAGTCATGATATGAAATTAGACTCGTTTTCTATGAATGAGGGTAAAAAAAGACAACGATTATTATTGATAGAGAACTTCAGATAGTTGATTTGACATAACATTATACAGGTAATGTACCAAACTAACCTTCACATAAATAAAGTATTGAAAATTTAATTAGTATGAGATCATAATTGTAATCGCTGTTACCATGACAAGCCCAGTTAAAATAAAAATAATACTTTCAAAATATAAAATAGCTGTGAAATTAACAGGTTATTTTGTTAACAATAAAATGCACGTGACAAAATTGTATTATAATGGGAAATTTATAAGTTATGTGGAATGAAAACCATATTTTCAACATTTTTGATTTCATTAAAAAGTTCAAGGGTATCAAATTATTGGAAGAAATAGTCAAATCATAAAGCTTAAGGTCATTAATGCGAGATTATTAGTCAAGCTTTTAGATACTTTTTACGGAATTTGTGTATGAATATTAGTTTTAAAGTTATATGAGCTTTAGCGTTGATTAAAAACTGATTTTTACGAAAAATCATGAAAATTTCAAACAGCCATCATTTCAAAACTATTTGAGGGATTCAGCCCATCTTCGAACCTGATCAAGGTAATCGCCTATTGAATAAGTGTAAAAAATTTCATCAAGATCCGATAAGAACTGTGGGTGCTATCGTAATGACAAGACAAGTGATAATCATTGGGAGTAGAGGTACGTTTGATACACCATAAGTAATAAAAGAAATACTTTTAATATATAAAATAGCAGTGAAATTTACAGGTTAATTTGTGCACAATAAAATACAACTGACAAAACTGGATTATAATGGAACAAGCATAAGTTCTGTGGACTGAAAACCATATTTTCAACATTTTTTGATTCCATTAAAATTTTCAAGGCTATGAAATTATTGGAAGAAATGTAATTATTGGTCAAAATATAAAGTTTGAGGTCATAAATTAAAGCTTATTAGTCACGCTTTAAAATACTTTTTGCAGAAATTATCTATGAGTTGTAGATTTAAAGTTATATGGACTTGAAAGTGATTAAAAATTGATTTTTTTGAAAAATCGTTGAAATTTCAGACAGCCATAACTTCTAAACTAATCGACCGAATCAGCCCATCTTCGAACTAAACCGTGGTAATCACACATAGAATGAGTGTAGGAAATTTCATTAAGATCGGATAAGAATTGTAGACGCAATCGTGTCCTCAAAAGTCGGTTCTATGACATAAATATATATATATATATATATATATATATATATATATATATATATATATATATATATATATATATATTAGGGTGTGCCAAAAAATGACGATATTTTTTTTTCTTTTCGTTCCGCGCAAAATATCGTAGGATATGCCCAAACAAACGTCCTGTCAAAAGTAGAGCTCGAAATTTTAATTTTAAGAGGTTCCTCATCGAACCTAAAGTTTTCCCGTTTAAATAACACAGGAAAAAATTTTTTATACGTTATTTCCTTCCGCAAACTATGAAGGAATTTTTTGTTCAAAAAAAAAATTGACAAATCTTTTTTGGCAATTAATATTGGTCAAAAAGTTTTATTGGGTCAAATTTCTATTATCAATATTTGAATTTCTATGGAGCGTTAAATTCAAAATTTTTTTCAAATTTCGTGTTTTTTGCATTTTGGAGCTAAACTCTGCAAGATAGGACAAAAAATTAAATGACAAATTTATAGTGCTTCTAATATATTACAAAAAAGCTAATAACATTTTTTTCGTATCATTGATATTTACAAACTTACAGGGCCTCACATTCTGATTTTTCAAATTTTCAACTTTTATTGAGTGAACTATCATCGGTAGCACAAAAAGTTACGTACTAATTTTTGAGTACCTGCAATTTGCAACAAAACTACAAAAACAAAATTTTTCACTGCATCAATAGTTTAAGTATGCAGACAAATTAAGTCCTATTTATATGATTATTTTAAATTTTTTAAGCTAACTATTGTTGATAAATTAAATCTCATAAACAGATTTATAATACATTCAATTTTATAGAAAATTGCATTGCTATATTTTTTGTTCCAATAGTAATTAATATTGTTACCGATTTAATTATTATTTTTATTAGATGGATGAAAAGCTCATTGGACGGAAAAATTTGATAAAAATAATAATTAAATCGGTAACAATATTAATTACTATTGGAACAAAAAATATAGCAATGCAATTTTCTATAAAATTGAATGTATTATAAATCTGTTTATAAGATTTAATTTATCAACAATAGTTAGCTTAAAAAATTGAAAATAATCATATAAATAGGACTTAATTTGTCTGCATACTTAAACTATTGATGCAGTGAAAAATTTTGTTTTTGTAGTTTTGTTGCAAATTGCAGGTACTCAAAAATTAGTACGTAACTTTTTGTGCTACCGATGATAGTTCACTCAATAAAAGTTGAAAATCTGAAAAATCAGAATGTGAGGCCCTGTAAGTTTGTAAATATCAATGATACGAAAAAAATGTTATTAGCTTTTTTGTAGTATATTAGAAGCACTATAAATTTGTCATTTAATTTTTTGTCCTATCTTGCAGAGTTTAGCTCCAAAATGCAAAAAACACGAAATTTGAAAAAAATTTTGATTTTAACGCTCCATAGAAATTCAAATATTGATAATAGAAATTTGACCCAATAAAACTTTTTGACCAATATTAAATGCCGAAAAAGATTTGTCAATTTTTTTTCTGAAAAAAAAATTCCTTCATAGTTTGCGGAAGGAAATAACGTATAAAAAATTTTTTCCTGTGTTATTTAAACGGGAAAACTTTAGGTTCGATGAGGAACCTCTTAAAATTAAAATTTCGAGCTCTACTTTTGACAGGACGTTTGTTTGGGCATACCCTACGATATTTTGCGCGGAACGAAAAGAAAAAAAAATATCGTCATTTTTTGGCACACCCTAATATATATATATACATACATATATAAATTTTTCAACGAGTGGTATTTTTGAACTCTACTCAACTAATTATGATAGTTTATGACGAAATCCCTTGTAAAATCGACCATGAGGACAAATACAATAGTTAGATTTTTAAAAAAATCTACTTAAAAAAAAAATAAAGTTTAGCATCTGAGCTGGACGTCACAACTGTATCATCCTATGTAGAAAAAATCTGGGCGTCGGTTGACTATGCAAGCCAGCCCCAAAACTTCCCGCTATTTTCGAGCTCATGGAGCTTGAAAACATTAGTATGAATACATTTTCGGACTCGAGCGAACTAACCGATTAAGATGACTGAGGCGATAATCAACGCGTTTTATTGAGTTCTAGAGCTAATTAGATTTTTGAGTCGATCTATCAAGCTGTTTCTAAAAAATTAAAAAAAAAATTTTTTTTTTATTTTTTATTTTATTCTATATCTTAGAGTTTATTCAATTGATCAATCTGAAATTTTCAAAAAAGTTGACGACTTACAAACTCTTCTAATTGCCGCATGAACTATCTCAATCGGCTTATTCCTTAGAAAGATATGGAGAGTTTACATCCATACACACACACACTTGGACATCATTCTCAAAATAGTCAGAATAGTTTCCCAGGACCTCAAAACGTCAATATCTGTTGAACATTCGGTTTTTGAAAATCGGGGTATAAAATTGTGATTGATGGAAACATAAAAATTTTTTTTTTTAATGAATAAATATAAGAAAATTCACAAGTTGTGACTATTAAATAATATACAACTATAATTTAAAATTTTTCATGTATGAATTTCATGTATGTTTTCATGTAAATTAGCAAATTCACATTATCAATTATGTTTATTTTAAGTAAAGATTCAATACTACGTGAAAGGTGACAAATTTTTTTCGGAGATTAATTGCAATATTATAAACAATTAATTATTATTATTCATCAATATTATTGATTCAGAACATATATATATACATATCTTCTTTAATTAATTAATTGGAAATATTATTGATGCTGAACAGTGATAAAGTATTTATCAACCTATAAGGTATTGCCTGAAATAATTACTCCGCTGGATCCAATTTACCGTGATTTACGGTGAAGTAATATCACTCCTCGTGGAAGCTCTCCGTGATTCACAGTGATTCTACCATGAATCACGATAATTTGTAAGCATATGATATAGCCAAGAGGCAAGGTGGTTCCATCTGCTGCCTTTCTCGGAAGGAGCCTAATAATATCCATTAGTAAAATAGCTAATATTTTAAAGCCACCAGCTTTCTAGGGCTGATTTTTTACGGGTTTGTCTCGTATAATACAATTACCTTGCTTAAGTAAGGGATATGCATACTGTGGGGCACCTAAATTTTTCATAAATCACACCTTTAGTCTGTAAATATAATCAAGTGATCAGTGATGCACATTTGTGGAAGCTGCGTTCAATAAACACACCTAATTAACGTGTGACACCTTTCACACTCACCACAAGTACGTACCTCTTTGAACTATTATTCTGCCCATCTCAGGAAATAGAGGAACTTTGGTCAGAGTGGGCTTCATCGGTCTGCCCGTGACGCCAGTCTTCTGCATTAGCTAATATGCCGCTACAAAAAGTGGTAAGACGCGGCTTCACCTTTTTCCCTAAAAAGGATTATCTCGACTTTAATATAATCAATCAAATTTTAAACAAGCAAACGAGCAGATGCTTGCCTGGTCATTATACGAAAATATACACTTCAAGCTTTCCAAACATTGATTTCTTTAGACAAACGAAAGTCTATCATTGCTCACCATACTGATCAGTACGTAAATAGTTAATTTAATGGAACCACCTGTTTTGAGACCAGTATCATTGTGCTCTCTCTCTCTCTCTCTCTCTATATATATATATATATATATATATATATATATATATATATATCTTTTATCCCACACCATAAATTCTACCTAGATGTCTAAAATGTTGAACTAAATTAAAATTATGAATTTGCCAGTTGAATCGAGATTTATATGTACCTTTTATTATATATTAGTATTTATATTATTGTTTAAGTACTTATCATATATCTTAAATTTCCAATAGGCCTGTGCCTTGACAGAAATAAAATCAATCAATCAATCTCTCTCTCCAAGTGTACACAGTGTTGCAACCGAAGTCGCATGATTATAAATAATATAATAGCATTACATACATGCATAAGCTGTGCAAAGTAAAAAATGAAAAAAAATACAAGTATAAAGTAATGAAAATCACTAACGAATAATATAATTAAAAAGATTAACAATTAGCAATAATAACTATCAAGTGTAACCAGTCGCTCAAGATTCATCACAGGTAAGCAGCTAGGAACTTAATGCATTTTTGAACGCCGATTTATCGTTATTGAGTTTTAGCGAATCAGGGATGTTATTCCAGTAGTATGGTGCTGCAACAGCGAAAGCATTCTTGTAAGACTTCGGGCGATTATTGGGTATAACCAAACTAATAGCGGTTGTTTGATTACGCAGTGGCCGGGGGGCAGTATAGATAGCAAGCATCTCAGCTTGATGAGAACGTGAACCTCGTAGAATGGCCTTCCGGGTCAGAATGATAATTGCTCGAGCCCTAGCTTTACTAACTGAAAGCCATCTCAAGTCCATTCTGGCCTGGGGGATGGGGGAATCCCAAGGCAGCCCCAGAATATACCGAACACCTTTATTAGCAAGTATTTGGAGCTTGATGTCAAAAACAGCACCAATACCATGTAACACTGCAGAGCAGTAGTTAATGTGGGGAAGTATTAGTGCGCTTACTACAGACTTACGGGCAGAGACATCAGTATAGCTTCGCAAGCTATATAATGGGTAGAGTGCAGAGTGAATTTTACCAGATACATACTTGACATGCTCTTCAAACGTTTATTTGGAATCAATGTAAACACCTAGGTTTCTGACCGAGGAGACCAGTGAAATTTTGACTCCCTCGCAACCAAGCACGACGCCGGGCTGATCTAGTATATTGACATACGGAGCTGATCCCAAGATGGCCTTAGTCTTACTTATGTTAAGCCGCAAGCAGTTAACTACAGCCCAGGCATATATACGCGTAATATCATTGTTGATCATCTGTAAGTAGTCAGCACGCTCGTGCGGTAAGCACGCTAAATGAATTTGAAGCTCATCTGCATAGAGAACCTTTTTACAGTACTTGATGCTCAGCCCAATGTCGTTGATGAAAAGCGAGAATAGTAGAGGACCCAAGATGGAACCCTGTGGAACACCAATGTTCGTTTCAATCCAACCCGTGAGGTTTCCATCAGGATCCTTCACCGCAATAAATCTCCCAGTGAGGTACGAGGTAAGCCACTGCGCAGAAGACTCGGAAAATCCGATAGACAAGCTTTTGGACGACAAGCACCGGATCAACAGTGTCGAAGGCCTTAGAAAAGTCGAAAAGAATCAGTACGGTGACCATTTGCTTATCTATGTTGAACCTCATATCATTGCGTAGCTTAACGAGTACAGTCTGCGTACTGTGCCCGGTCCGGAAACCACACTGCATGGGATCTAGGAGGTCATGCTCATTGAGGTATTTTAGTAGCTGGTCAAATACAATCCTCTCCAAGGCTTTACTAAGTACTGGCAGTAATGCTATCGGTCTGCAATCTGTGATGCAAGTAGGATTGGCAAATTTGTTAACCGGGACCAAAACTTGCCTTCTTCCAGAATACAGGAAATTCAGACTCTATTAGCGAGCGGTTGAAAATGTCAGTGACGTGGACAAGTTGTGAAGAACGTGGAAGCGGACTAGTATTATTATTATTATTTTCTCATTACTATGACTATTACTAATGTAATTACAGCTATTCTTTCTACTATGACTACTCCTATTGTAATTATAATTCTTATTACTATTATTATTACTATTGTGATTATAAATATTCTTATGACTATGATTAATACTATTGTTATTATGATTACTTATACTATGACTATTTCTATTGAGATTACTATGTATATTGTGATTACTATTATTACTGTGATTTTTCTTATTACACTGTTAGAAATTTTTGTAAAATCACAAATATTTTACAAAACAAAAAATGAGTTAAATCACAAATCAGTGTGTTGTCAATACAATATACAATACAATTCTTGTGAGTTTTGTAATTTTACCGAACCGTTGACTAGTTTTCAATAAAAAGTTTTTAAAATTGACAAACATTATTTGTAATTTAATTCACTGTATACTTAATACAGTATACTAAAAATTACAAATAATTTTCAATATTAATTGTTCAATAAAATTGCAACACTTGTATTGTAATATTACTAAACTTAATGCATAATTTGAGCATAAAGATATGTCGATTTAAAAAAAAAATTTTGACTTAAAATAAAAATATCAAGATAATTATTTACTTGGTGCAAGATAATTTTGATTTTCCAGATTTTTCTGGATTCGAGTTAACTGTTTTTTCTATGTAGTTATAATTTACAAAAACATCAAATAATTGTAAAATGTATTTGTAAGCAACACTAAAAGTTGGCAATATTTTATAAAATATAGAATATAAAAATTAGGGTGTGCCGAAAAACAAAATTTTTTTTGGGCACCACCAGAAATTGATGAAATATGTCAACATAAAAATTTTGTCAGAAGATCGGCTCTTAAATTCAAGTTTTAGAGGTAGCCCATCGCATTTTTCGATTTCCGATTTAAATAACATAGGAAAAATTTTTTTTACAGTTTAGAATTTTATCACTCACCAGGGAATTAGTGTATCAAAAAAATCAATGAATACTTGTGTTAAAAATTGAACGCTCTACAAAAAAGGTCTCTTATAATTTTTCAATTAATTTAATTTTTCGAAAGTTATTCAAGTTTGAAGTTGGATTTATAGTAAATTTTAGTATTATTTGACTTTTTCGGCAAAACTATCAGACTTATCTTAAAGTGTGATAGAGTCTCTTATGTAAATCATTTCACTTCCTAAAATTTATTTTTCACAAAGTAATACAGTTCACTTGAACCAAGAAAATTAATCTTGATACAAGAAATTTTTTTCACCGATTCAGATAATTAAAATTTTCTTGCACCTAGTAAATAGTTATCTTGAATAAAAATTTTGTTTTCCTCAAGCCCTCGCGGACCCGGAATCACTGTAAAATCACAGTGAAATCACAGTGAGATTATAGTAAAAACATTGTGAGACCATGATGAAATTACGGTGAAATCACCATGATTTTGTGCCATTCAGTCACTGTAGTTTTATGGTTATCTCACAGTGATTCGATAGTGGTTTCACAGCAAATTCACAGTGAATTTACAGTGAACTTACAGTAAATTCACAGTGAATTTACAGTAAATTCACAGTGAACTTACAGTAAATTCAAAGTGAATATACACGGAAAAAAAATGTAGTAAATTTCACTAAAAAATATGAAAATAATTTTACTATATTCCGTTCAGTAAATTTTACTATATTAGAATGGAAACAAATCAAATAAAAATTTTAATAACTTTTAACTTTTTATCATTAGTGCTATCATTTGGATTATTATTGTTTTTATGTCATCTGTATTGGTATTCGTATCGATTTTTATTTTTAAAAATCACTTGTTTTAACCGAGATTCGAACCCTGATCTCCCGCGTGCGAATCCTTTCCTATGTCTAACGGCCTGATGTTTCGTTTGAACAAAAGTTTCTGAACTTGTAATACATATTTTTATATGCCATCCCTACCAACTTTTAATTTTATCTACACATAGTAAAATTTAATTTACAGATAATATGATCGTGTTAGCAAAAAATACATTACGTACAATAATTTTTAATATCTTCTTATGTCATAATTGCCTACCAGTAAATTTTACTAAATGTTTTGCAATAATTAAAATACAGAATGTATTTACTGACATCTGTTATTAAATTTTACTACAATATTGTAATTTTGACTATATTTTTTTCTCCATGTACAGTAAATTGGCAGTGAATTTTTGGTAAATTCATAGTAAATGTACAGTAAATTAGCAGTGAATTCACAGTGAATATACAGTGGATATCCTGTAAATTTCTTACTATTTTATTTGTAAACTTTGGAACTGAAAATAATAATAATAATAATAATAATAATAATAATAATAATAATAATAATAATAATAATAATAATAATAATAATAATAATAATAATAATAATAATAATAATAATAATAATAATAATAATTACGAAGTATGAATTACTTTATTATAATTTAGAATTATTTGGACATATTATAAATTTTTTTTTAAAAAGGAAAGCTCTAAATATACACAGTCATTCAGACGTCACATGGGAAATGATATGAACAAATGTTCGGGGCCTCCTAACCTCGCGTTCTAATGAAAACTCGATTTTCGAGTATCGAGGTAAAGAAAAGAAATTGTCACTATACCACTCTAAAGCTACGATTTGACGACTGTGATGTCAAATCATCATAATACTATAGTCAAATCATCACTAATTTACCGTGGAATCATGATGAAATCACCATTAATTTACTGTGAAATCACCATTAATTTACCGTGGAATCATGGTGGAATCACCATTAATTTACTGTGAAATCATGGTGAAATTACCATTAATTTACTGTAGAATCATGGTGAAATCACCATTAATTTACTGTGAAATCATGATTAAATCACCATTAATTTACTCTAAACTCGCAGTGAAATCACTACTAAATCACAATGACAAAATGGCACAAAATGACTGTGAATTCACGATGAAATCACCGTATATACACCGTAAAATTACGGTGAATGTGAATTCACTGTGATTTCACTGTGATTTTACAGTGATTCCAAGTCCGCGAGGGAGTCAACATATTTTTATGCTGAAATAAAAAAATTTTTACTTGTTTTAAGAGTTTTTTTTCTAAATATGGGAGATATTTTGTTTAAGAATGATGTATTAGTTTTTTTAAGCAATATTACATTTTTTTGTTTGAAGACAATAAATTTTCTCAGAATAAGTACTATTTTTTAAACGCAAAAATTTGTGTATGCTCCAACCAAGAAAAAAATGCTTACACTAAGAGAAAAATAACTTGGGAGTAAAATTATATATGTATATATGTAGAAGAGGGAAGTTACCGGTGCTATAAGCAGCAGCGGAAGTAGTTCGATGCTCGCCACGAGATCGCGCCCACCAGTTGTAGTGTCCCTGGTAAGAAACTTATTTTAGAAGTGTTTTATTCCAATGTTGGAATCACTTTTGGCACGATTACTCCTCTGTTATTTGACAGAGTGATAAGTAAGTTTTTCGATGGTTACAGAGTATATCCTATTATACATCGTGGCATAAGTATTTATTATCAATGCTTCTATGAATAATTATTCATAGAAATAAAACTTGGACTTACAAAAAAAAAAATTATTTCAATAAAAAGTATAGAGTCTCTACTATATGAACAGATGCTTCGTAAAAATGCAATAAGTATGTTGTAATTTTTTAAAACTAAGTTAAATTGAATTGTAAAGTAAATTTTCAATACAATATACTGAAATTACAAATACTTTTCAAAATAAATTGTTTAATAAAATTACAACACTTGCATTGTAATATTACTAAACAAATTTTCGATAGATGTTTAGTAAAAATACAATAAATATGCTGTAATTTTTGTAAACTTGGTTAAAATGGATTGTCTAGTAACTTTACAATACAGCATGCTGAAATTACAAATCATTTTCAATATAAATTATTTAATAAAATTACAACTTTTGCATTGTAATATTGCTAAACAAATTTCCAATTGATGTTTAGTAAACTTAAACAAATATTTTGTAATTTTCCTAAATAGAGTTGCAATAAGTCGCTTAGTAAATTGACAAAACTGAATGGTATTATTACTAAATTGTTATGCGTTAAAACTTCCAACACTTTTGTTGCAAATTTACTATAGAAATTTTTAACAGTGTACCACTTCGACTATTATTATTACTATGATTAATCTTATTCCTTCCATGATAATTATTATTGTTATTATTATGACTATTGTAAATAATACTATTGCTATCTTTACTATGATTATGATTATTGCGAATGATTCCTACTTACTATTACTATTATGCGATTGTACGATGCGAGTGTATGAATGCACAAGCGAAGAAAAATTTTTTTAAGTCCCGAGCGATAAAATCAAAGGTAATCGTAAAAGTATTCAAATAAAATAATGTCGAAAGAATTAAAAACTCTCCTAAATACCGAGTGACTTTATAAAGGAAACGAAAATAGTATTGAAAGAATTGTGAGAGAATTACCCAAATCAGAGAAATAATATCGAAAGAATTAAAATTCTCCTAAGTCCCGAGCGAGTTTACTGAAGGAAAAGAAAAGAATGCGATAAGAACTTAAGTAAATATTAAACACGAGGAATTCGGCCGGCCGAGTTAAACACACGTGATGGGCGAATGAAATAAATGAGAGAATGAGCGATCAGGACCTAAAATAATTTTGCTCTCACGATACTTGCGCGGGCGACAATAAAGGGCGATGGAATGAATCCTATCCACACTTGCAGCGGAAAGGTCAAGTAATAAGTTTGCTCGGAAAAGCTCGTAGAGGTACCTCGTTCTCTGGGTGCTTTTACTCGTTGGGAGACTTCTAGCCGAATAAAAACTAAAGCTGCAGTTATCTGACGTCCAACTGAGACAACAGGTAAGTGATAGCTAGTAACTCATGAGAAAGAGGACTTCCCCACTTTGAGGCCTTCTGCCAAGGGGTGGTAGGTGATCATAATCGAGCAGGTGGGAGTGAGTGAGAGACTATCAGCTCATTCTTTGGGAAGGGCCAAACTAGGGCCAAAAGGGGTGACGATTAGTTACTCTTTTGGCTACACGAGAAACTAACAGCCGGTAGAATAGATCGCGGACTATTTTGAGGACAGATTTATATCCCACCGTGTTATTAATTATGAAGTAAAGTTGTAACTAGGCGATAAAGAGGCTGTTATTCAATGCTTATATGAATTAAGACTTGTTACTTAATTCTTATGAAAGTAGAGGCTTGTCAATTAATTCTTATCTAAATAAAGACTTGTTGTTTATTATCTAAGCAAAGTTTTGTTTGTTTAAATTCCCGTTTGAATACCCTGGACACCGGCGAGTATATTTGAGCCAGGAATGAGTCGTTACAAAGTAGCACAGGGAGTGCCAACCCAAGCATCTTCCTAAAGAGCCCGTCCACCCCAACAGCATCAGACTTCACTGATGACGTGAGTGACCCCATGGTCAACAAGTTTCAGGGAGTTGGTGTGTAGAAAAGACCTGATATAGTTGGCTTCAGCGCTATGAAGAAGTTGAACAGCGTTAAAGTCCCCAAGGATAAACATATGATTGGAACCATCCATTGCCATCCCCAAAGTTAGTTAGCAAGTTCACCAAAAGGGGCATGTGGTGGGCGATAAACAACTGCAACAAACATAAGTGATGAGCCTTTCATGTGGAGCGTGCGGGTCATGAATTCCGGTGTACCAGGCTGATTTTTCCAGACGATCGATGGCTTCAGGGTGACTTTGTGTAAAGATTAATGGTAGTATATAGCAACGCCACCCCCATGAGTATTACGATGATTCCTGACTATGCTATAGCCAGATAACTTAACAATAAAATCAGGTATGCTTTTGTCAAATCAAGTTTCAGTGACTGCAGTTAATTGAAGATGTGGATTAGAATCAAGATATCATCGTAGATAATCTAGATGAGCCTTGAGTGAAAAAGCGTTTAGATAGCACACCTGGACTGTAGTAGAAGAAGGGCTGGTACTGCTGGCTGGTCTGGCTAATGGGCGACAAGTACGTTATTGGCCGGAGCATGCATTGTCTTTAAGTATTCTGGTAATATCACCGCTGGAAGTAATTACGTGAATTAGAGCATTATCGTCTTTCTTAACTAGTACCGAGTCGTTTTTGACCCAAATCTAGTGGAAACCAGCTGGCTTCAACAGTTGGGGTACAGGCAAGGAACGTGACGATATCAAGCTGGTTAAGAAATAATTGAGTCCACTTGAGCATCCCATAATTCTTCTTAGCACTAATGCCATTGCGCAGGAATGCAAGATTAGTACAGTTCACAACTATAGTTGAGTGATCCTGGGCCTGATTAGTAGTGGCTAGTGCATTAAGAGGATTGCTTGCATGAGTATTAGATGCGCTCGCCGATCCAGTAGACGATTTCTTCATGAGTTTGACCGTGAAGTTATCGTCAGCAGACAAGTGCGCTTTAATCTCAGTCTAGATAGACTTGATAACATTTACCAGCTGCTCATGGTCCTGATTTAGGCAATTCAACGGCAAACCAGATACAACAAATTCTACATTGCTAGATCTAGTATTTAAAATAGAGATAACCTTGACAGTATTGGCATTGGTGGCGTTAGTAAAGGACATTAAATCTGTCACGATATTTTAATATCGCGGCAGTCTCGCATCAGGTCGGTGGGCAACAGAGGGCAGCACACGCTGCTCACACGTCTCATCCAATATTTTGTTATTATAATTATTTCGTTTATATATAAGCTTTTGTTTTAATTATTGTGTTAATAATACTTTATTGTTTTCTTAGGTATAAATTGTATTTGAATCAGGAGATTTCACTGATTAATTTGAGCATATGTTTGAATTTTGTAACGCTGGGAGAAATAATTGCGCATTTGATTCGTGTGCTTGTGATTATTATTAATGCTTGACGCCTGCACGTCAACGCAACAGTTGGCATTAGTAAATTTATTTATTATAAATAAATCTACTAGTCTGGGGACTAAATCATTGATTGATTTATTTGTAAATCATATTAATAATTAATTATGAAAGGGACAATTGGTCATTTAGTGTCGGGAACTGGATAAATTACACGGCCACTGTTATGTATTATGTTGGTGATACTGTAAAGAAATAACATGCGACAAATATATATCTCCACTGGTTGAAGTGAGATCTATGACAAAATGGCACCGGCCGAAGTGCCGGCATGAAATTCACGTGCTGCCGTGGTCAGACGTGGGTTAGTCTCTGTAAGAGTAGCGTGTGTGCTTCTGTTGCATTTGTATAATTATAAATTTGACGCCATTTGGTATTTTGAGTAGATAATATAAATCCATTGGCATTATTCGAGTATTTCACAAAAAGCATAAAGGAAAATACATTTACCGTATTAACGTGCAACCAAGGGAGTTGATTAATTACGTAAACTGTAAGTACTTTTTGGCTAATACATTGGCGTGTAATTTTGTTCCCGCGTTGGTGGCCATTTGTCTATCGTATAAGGGTAAAAGAGATGGTCGATTCTGAGTATTAATAATTTTCATAGGTATATGATGAAGTGTGTAATTGTTGAGCTCAGAATACCAATGCAATAATTACAGTTGTTATTATTATTATTATTTATTGGTAAATAATATGTTCAATAGTTGAATTATTTAATGGTGGTTTCTAATACTTGAGTATTATTAATAGTATTAGTATTAGTTTGTTATACACGGGAACGGTGCGGTGGATATAATTGCTGACCGATTCCACGACTGCTATTTCTTTGCTCGCACTGAGTGTCGAGTGCGACGGAGTTATGATTATTATTTTGTGATTGTTATCTTACAATTTGAGATTAATATTTACAAATAATATATTGTTCTTGTGCGAGTATTATTTACAAGCAATATATTATTATTATTCTGCGTTTATTATTTACAAATACTAAATTATTATTTTGCGATTGTTATTATTTACCCATAGTATATTATTATTTTGCGATTGTTATTATTTACAAACAATATATTGTTATTTGCGGTTATTATTTACAAGCATTATATTATTATTGTGCGATTATTATTCTTACAAGCATTATATTATT
This sequence comes from Microplitis deprimator, assembly GCA_964016945.1. Lineage (NCBI taxonomy): Eukaryota > Metazoa > Arthropoda > Insecta > Hymenoptera > Braconidae > Microplitis > Microplitis deprimator. The sequence goes on along the minus strand of OZ024706.1, from coordinate 21,254,192 downwards.
ATTTTACTTGACACTGTCTGTTTTTTTGGGATAACAAAATTTAATAAGTATTATATTGTTTATATTAATTTAAATATAGTTAAAGGCAAATGGTCAGCAACTCGGTATTATTTTAAATTGATTATTTTGATTACTGCTATCTTTTTCTTGCTTTCCTATTCCTAACCCTGAAATTGCTATCCTGTATTTCATTTATTTTCATTTTTATTTTTCTCCGTGGTATTTTATTTTATTGGAATTTTGAATTTGTTCGTGGGGCACACGAACTGGCGCCCAACTAGGATTTCTAACCCAGCCTGAGCAGAGCTGTGGGTCCAGGGAGATTCGGGATATCTCCAGGTGGGACTTTTGTTTTGTTATTATTTTATTTTCAGTTTTTCCACCAACGGAGGGCCATAACGCCTATTTGACACTAACCACACTCCGCCGTGGGACGTGTGAAATAGTAGGGAACGTTATAAATCATTACTGAAAGCTACAGACGAAGATCCAGAGAAACCAGCCGTACTTTCAAGTTTTTGGAGTCTGGCCATGACCCCCGCCATAGAGTCCTTCATTGCAACTTAGTCCGTCTGGAGTTAGGCTGTAGTTTGCTTGGGCTCTGCAATATCCACCGTGTAAAATTCCAGTTTTGCATTAATATTCAGTACATCTTTAAGCAGGGTACTGTGCTCCTGAAGAGTCTTTGTGATTGCATTGATGCCAGACATGACAGCAGCCAGCCTAAGCTTGGCTGGCTTTTTCGCAGGTGGATCCATTTGTTTGTCTTCCTGCTAATCTTCCTGATCCAAAGATTGATGAGCGGCGGGACAATCAGCAGAGCAGCGGTGAAAATCAATGTACTCACTGCGACTGCATCTTAGATCATAAACACTGCACCTGCGCTGAGATAACATACACTGCGCTTGCGGCGAGAAGTAGGACACTGCGTCTATGTTTAATATGACAGAGATGATGACAGTGTAAAGATATCAACTAAACTCGATGACTGAGCAATTGGAGATATTTTGCAATAATTAATTAATACAGGCCTCACAGTTGCTGATTTATTAATCTACAGAGAGATCTGCTTTAGTTGCTAGCAGGAACCTGCAATAAAATAACGCCCGAAGGCACACAACACAGTATCATGATCTTAATTGAAGAGCCAAAAAACTAAGCATACTTATACTTACAGAGAGAGATTAGATTAGATTAAATTGGCTGTTTATTGTTTATTTGGTTAAACTAAAACAATTTACATTAGAAGCAAAGCAATAGCTTTGCAGTATTAATAATAAGAAAGCCATTTTTACATTATAGCAAGTTGAAAGAATTTTACTACAATATTAGGGATAAGTGAATTGATACTTATAAATAAATAAATGTGTTGCAGTTTCAAATAGTAATAAGGTAATAAGATTTGCCTAAGTGATTATGATCACACTGGATAATCGGTAACTCAAGTCAATAATCATCGTCTGAATTTAAAAGCCAAGTAATCAGTTTTGACTTGAAAATAGCAGAATCACGTGCAAGTTTAATATCATCAGGCAGGCTCTTCCAGAGGTACGGTGCTGTTACCGCAAAGGCTGCATTGTATGAGCTCGTCCGATGATTTGGAACCGTCAAGGTCATTGCAGCACTTTGATTACGCAGTGCACGAGCAGCTATGTATATAGATATCAGTTCAGCAAGATACGAAGGAGTATGTTCATAGATTACCGCCCAGGTGATGTTCAACATACTTCGTGCTCTAGCTTTGCGGACAGTAACCCAGTTTAGGTCTTTTCTGGCCTGCGTTATGTGGGCATCCCAGGGCAGGCCCAGCACGAAGCGGATTCCTTTTTTGGCAAGACGTTGGAGCTTACCGTCTAGTACAGAGCCAAGGCCATATATTACTGCTGAACAGTAGTTGATGTGCGACTGTATAAGTGCATTTACTAGTGTTTTGCTCATATTCACATCAGTAATGTAACGCAAGTTGTATAGCTTATACAGGGATGAATTTATTTTACTGGTTCCAAGCTTGACATGATTCTCGAAGGTCAACTTGGAGTCAATGATGACACCGAGGTTTCGGACGCCGGAAACAATAGGAATATCAATTCCATCACAGCCCAAGCTGCTTTGTGAAGTATCAATAGCGTTGATAAAGGACCTTGTGCCCATCAAGATAGCCTTTGTCTTTCCTATGTTAAATTGTAGCCGATTTTTGGCTGCCCAGTTTTTAATGCTAGCTATGTCAGAATATAACTTCTGCGCGCAGCGCTCGAGCTCATGTTGGTAATAAGCAAGATAAATTTGCAAATCATCTGCATACAGCAAGCGCCTACAAAACCGAATGCACATTCCGATGTCATTATAAATCGTGAAAAGAGTACTGGCCCTAGTATAGAGCCTTGAAGGACACCTATGTCAGTGCACATCCAATCTGTTAGATTCCCATCAGTATCCTTGACTGCCTGAAAGCGCTTGGTTAGATAGGAGGTAATCCATGTAGCAGCTGGCTCAGAAAAACCTATCATGATAAGCTTGCGAATGAGTTGCAGTGGATCGACTATGTCGAAAGCTTTTGAGAAATCGAACAGCAATAAGAAGTTGACCATGCGTTTGTCCATGTTAAAACGAACATCATTGATAAGTCTTAATAGAGCAGTTTGAGTGCTGTAGTTCATAGTCTGTGAGGTACTTTGTAACTTGATGGAAGACTATCCTTTCAAGTACTTTGCCAAGAACTGGTAAGAGAGCAATAGGCCGATAATCAGTTACTTTGGAAGGTGTTTGAACTTTATTCATAGGAACGATAATAGCTTTTTTCCAGGTGTCAGGGAACATAACGTCCCTTATGAACTTATTTAACAATTCAGTAATGGGTTCAAGTATTGCAGGAAGAGATTCTACTACCATATTCTTTGAGATACCGTTTGTACCAACCGCGTCATACTTGATGGACATGATATCCCGTTTTACTGTGTCAGAAGTAACGTTGCCTAGGACAAACTCTGGTTGATCACCAATCTTGACAGCAGGTGGAGTCAGTTGCGATTCATCCGAAACCACACGCCTGGAGACGTTGGCAAATGCTTTACAAAGCTCAGCAGGATCAACAGCTAGAGGTTTGGGGCTGTTATCTTTAAGAAGTCCAAGCTTCCAAGTTCTTTCCACATAGCACTTGCAGATAGACCATTCAGCTTATTTCTATGGTAGCAAATCCTGGCATCACGAAGCTTCACTGTGTAGATCCCGCTCACACCGATAAAGCAACAACTCTCTATGGGATCTGTTTCGTTGGAAACGTTTGAATATTTTTCGAACCTTGCGTTCAGACACATGTAGCTCTGGCGTTATCCAAGGTGTCATTTTTGAAAAATCAATGGTGACGGCGACAAGGAGAAAAATTCTCAACGTGAAAAATGAATCTACTGGTAAGTGAGTCCGCTGATTGACTAACTGCATGCTCAGACGACAGTATCTGCATAAAGTCCTGACATGAAAGTGCAGATGTAGCTGCCGGCGACGATAGGTTGTTCAGATGTCGAGTGACGATTTTCTTGCTTGTTGTGATTTGTCCAGCTAGCTGCATTTCAATATAGATCAGGTAAAGTCCCGCTCCAAGAAGCTTGTCCGATTTGCCCCAGTTCTTTATATGATGAGGCGATGCTATGGTGAGGCGTCTTTGAATTTGACGAGCATTACCACTGTTTAAAGCAGGTGTGGGAACAATATCACTGGGTGCAGCATTATGTTTTTTAAGTATTCTGGTGTCCAGAATGTTATCATCAAGTATTTGCGACCCCAAAGCTGCAAAAACAGCGTGCCCGATCTGCGATGATCAAAGAAGCAATCAATATTTTGAAAACCTGTTATGACAATTTCAATGGCACCAGAACGGTTTTCAAGACCCTTAATCTATTAGTGGTATTAGCATTAGTTGCAGCAGTCAGTGAAGCAAGTTCACTAGCACTATTTCCAGTTGATGAGCCAGCCTAGTTTTTTTGGAATTTACTTAAACTTTTAACGGCTTATGGTCTAAATAAACTTCAAATAAGTATTTAGCGGGTCGAAATACTTAAAAATCATGCTTGGTTTAGGTCAAAAAATAATTTGAAATCACTTAAACTGCCGATTTTCATCATTTTTTTTTTTTTGGTTTTTCAAAGTTTTCTCGAAAATTTGACGGTGTACGGGTCAAATGGACCTCAGATTTGGATTCAGCGGGTCGAAATACATGAAGATACATCGGTCCCGTCAAAAGTACAGACAACTTTTTTTTTGTGTGTCGGTGTTATTGATGGAAAATATCATTATATCATTGTTATGATATAACTCAGGTCGTGTGATAAATTTAAATATTTTATTTTAATTAATAATTTCGGGACCAAGATCATTAGAGGGGATAACACGTGAGTGATACCCATCCCTCGGAAAACCGATGCAAAAAATAGTGAGAAAGAACCGGGCTATTGTAAAGATAGGACGCGTTGTCCGTGGATTTTTAAGTAAAATTATTCTGGCCCAGTAGCCGTTCTAGAGTAATTAAATATTACAGAAAGTCAATTTGGTGATAATTAATATTTTTTCATATTAAATTAAAAGTATTAGTTTACGTATATATTATTATTAACTATTTTCAGAAGTAAATTATTGTCAACGCCAGTAAGTCATTTGCATTATCATTGGTTGCATCGGCTATCGCTAGACCCTCTTAAAATTTGATCGCGATAAATAATTGAATCATAATTGAACCTGAGTTATTATTGTGATAATAAGTTAATTATATTCGGTGTACGTCCAAGAGTTTGGTGCATACGTGCGTAAACGCGTTGAATAAATTCCTTAGTGGATTAGACACGAATAGCGTATTTGGCTCCTTGTCTTACAATAATACTTAATATATTATTTATCTGGGTAAAATTTATTTTGTAATTTAATGGCATGCAACCCAGTGTTGCCAAACGTATTTTAAGTTCCTGTGTCTATCTTTCCTCAGAGTAAATAATTTAAAATAAAGAAAAAGATTAGCGTTTTTATCTGTATACAATTGATATTAATTTTTGAAGTTAATTTTGTAATTGTACTTCCCCAGTGGATAATATAATTTAATTCAATTATTATTATTATTTGGCTGTAATGAGTATATAATTATTGAATGAAGTTTGTGATAAAGAATTAATGTATAATAAAAGATATTTGATATTGTAGTAATTTGGTGAAATTATATTTATAAATATATTTGAATTAAATAATTTAATATAAGGAATCCAGTGATAGCCAACATTTGTTTGTTTATTTCCTGGATATATTTAACCAATAAATATTTTTATTCATTATATGTATTAAGTAGTATTTTTGCTTGGTGCATACATTCTCGCTCAATATTTTGTCCCGTGATCTCTCCCCTGATTTGTTATTATTTTTGTCCGTTTTGTAGAAACGGGCTGGCGCCCTCGTGCATTAACCCAACCTGAGGAACTGGACCAGGCACTTCTTAATTTATTTACTATTTTGAGTCATTTATTATTATTATTTAGAATTTTTGTTACTTGTGGGTTAAAATATCCTAAAATTTTCAAGAGGGTGTTTTTTTTCGAAGATATAAATTTTTGAATTTTGGAAAATCAATTTTTTTTTTTTTAAACTTCGGATAATGTTAAGTTAAATGATTATTTAATTTTGTTATTTTTAATAATAACAAATAAAATTCACGATATGATAATGAAAAAATAATTTCAAAATTGAAATTGCTTTTTTATTGTTCGTAGTAAATTTCAAAAATAAATCAGTAGAGAAGAAGCACACTCTGCCATCTATGTATATACTCCTAAATTTTTTTCTACTTTATAATTACCATGAAAGATTTCACTAGCGGCCTCTCTTTCCTATGAAGAGATACTTCTAAAGATCAGCGAATTTATTGTTTACTACAGTAAAAAATGACAATAATTTTTAAGTACCGCTGTGAATAATATTGTTTGTCTTACGACATTTAAAATTTTGTGTCTTGTTAAAAAGTCAATCATGGAATAAAATAAGTGTTCAATTGGTTTATTTCGAAATGAAAAATGCTCTAAAGGAAAATTAATTGATTGTAAAGGTTTTTCCGATGCAGATCGAATTTCTCTGAATGCGAAAAGTGGAACAGTTGTTAATTCTATTTACAGTGACCACAACAAACAATTCCATGTCGATTACATTTATAATCAAACATTTTGTACTGATCCGTATAAAATTCATGTTATTAAAATACTTAAATCATTAAAAGTAGTTAGTTTTGAATTTTATAATCGATCTAAAAGTATTGTGCCTTCTATTGTACCGGGAATTAAATTTTGTATTTCATGTATGAAAAAAATTCATGATGAACTAAAAAAACACCAAGAAATCGAATTTGAAGCCGAACAATCTATGAGCATCGTAGAAAATGATCCAGTGGAGAATATTTCTCGAAATTCAGATGACAATACATCTGACCAAGAAAAAATTCCGCTCATGATACAGTTTATCTAGATCATCTTAATACTATTTCAAATTTGTTCAGTTTATCTCCAATTAAAAAAAAGGATTTAGATCAATCAGAAACTTATTCCCAACTTAAATATTGTGAGATAAAATCTAAGTTACACTCATGCTTCGAACATGCTATGGATGATACATTGTACACGATTGATTATAAAGCTTCAGTCATTGATGATGATTCAGAAATGACTGGAGAAAAAATAATACTTGAATTGAAAAAAAAATTTGATAGTACGAGCAAATCGAAAGAAAAAATGCAAATATTATCTGTACTACCATCAAATTGGTCAACAGAAAAATTTGTTAATATTTTTGGCGCATCAACATACATGATAAAAAAAGTGAAAGAAAAAATACAAGATAGTATTTTATTTATTTCTGATGAAAACAAAGGCCACATTTTACTGAAAGCTGCTGAAGATAGAATCCAAGAGTTTTTCAGAAGTCAAAACCTCAGTCGAGAATTACCTGGCAAAAAAGAATACAAATCTGTTATTGAAAATAGTCAACGAGTGCAAAAACAAAAACGGTTAGTATTGAGTAACTTAATCAAAATTTACCAATCGTTTAAACAAAAATACTCATTTGATAAAGTAGGTTTTTTAAAATTTGCCAGTTTAAGACTACCTGAATGTGTTCTTACTGGTGCATCTGGTACTTACGAAATATGCGTTTGCCTTATTCACGAAAATTTTAGACTTTTATTTGATGGTGCAAAACTTGGAAAATTGAAGCTCGAAAATGAAAGCCAACAGTTATCTTCATATCGGGATTCCATAAAAATGTTTATCTGTCAACCACCAACGAATGACTGCTACTTTGGAAAATTGAATAAATGTACTGGCTCAACAAGATTGAGGAATACAGTGAAAAATCTTCTTAGTGAGAATTTTTTTAGATGAAATTACATATAAACAATGGACTCAAGTAGATCGGTGTTCCTTAGAGACAATTATTAAATCAAGTGACGATTTTATAGATGTTTTAATAGAATCTATTCCAAAATTGGTTCAGCATGACTTCGTAGCTCAACAACAGGCAGAATATTTCCAGCTTACAAAAACACACCTCAAAGTTGAACAAGTACTTGTTGTTGCTGATTTTTCTGAAAATTATTCGTTTATACTTCAAAATAGCATTCAAGGGTGTTTCCAGGGTGTTTCCCAGGGTGTTTCCAGGGTGATTCAAAACCGCCAGGGTTATAAAACGGCTTCGAAAAAATTTACTCCTAAGGGGATCTGCGTAGACGACAAGCTTTAATATGCTCCTGTTTTTCAAATAAATACGTTACAGAGTTGAAATTCGGCATGAACGTTTATTATTTCATGAAGGGATCCCCCATGGAACGGCTTCAATAAAATCAACTCCTAAGAGGGTTTGCGGGGCGTTAAAGATTAATATGCTTCCTTTCATTCAATATTTGTGTTACAGAATTTAAATGCGACATGAACGTTTACTTTATCATGCAGGTATCTCTCATCAAACGGATTTAATAGAATCAACTCCTAAAGGAGTTTTCGGGACCATCAAACGTCAATGTATTCCCGTTTTTGAATATCTGTGTTACAGTTTAAATTAGGTATGACGATTAATTGTATCGTGTACTTATGTACGAAAATGGGTTTTAAACTTACGATATCAATTCCTTATACACTCTTTACCTGAATTACTTTGATAAATCTTTGTTTAAAAAAAAAACGAAAAATAATCACATTTCAATCAAAATATTACGAACTTCCTCTTTTATCCAAGATCTGATGACAGAGACGTGTATATTTTTAACTCAAAGAAAAAAATAAGCAAATAACTTTTTTCGTCCCATCGTTATGATTGTGGTGTAATTATTTCTAATCGCATTGTGTCATCAGTTCTTTATAGCTTATTTCAATAATATCAATACATTCGCCAGGGAAGTCATCGATCGAAGCCATAGTTATAGAAATATTTTTAATCATGAAATGAAAAAAAAATCACTTAACTTTAATTTACG